>VYXB01005986.1:472-12965 GCA_013397135.1 Pachyramphus minor
ACTAACATTTATTCTAGCTATTTCATGCATATTCATTACATCATATACATATACATTTAACATATGTTCATTTTCACAACTAAAGCTAGGTTGTTATCTCTTCGACAGTGATAGTTTCCCTATAATTCATACATTCTTGGACAACAAGGCACCTAGAAGATTATTGACTTATTTTTAGGAAAACAGAGATGGTTTATGGCTTATGACCTTGATGACCTTACAAATGGTCTGCCTTATCTCTTTATGGGGTTGCAATTAAGTTTCACAATCCGTTTATTTTATTCTTTTACTGACACGAATTCTGGCGGTGTTTATTACACTGATTAAAATTTCTTTATCTCAACCCATGAGTTCTCTGGCTGTAGTGGGTTTGATCTGGCCAGATGCAAGCACCCACTGAAAACCACTCCCCCCCCCCTTCTGGGCAGAGGTGAGAGAGAAAAAAAAAAGTCAGGATTCGTGAGTACAGATAAGGACTGGGAGAAGCGGTTATGAGCAGGCAAAACAAACTCAGCTGAGGATAAAATTTTTATTGCTAATTTATTTATTTTTTATTAATTTATTTATTACTAGTGCACTAAAAGCTAAATTTATTGCTAACAGAATAAGAGCTAAAGAGTAAAAACAGTCTTAAAACACAACACCTTCCCTCCACTCCTCCTTTTTTGCAAATCTCTTCTCCTTCTCCCAGTGGTGTAGGGAGACGGGAAAAAGGGGGTTCATTGTTGTTTCTACCGCTGCTAATGTGAGTCCACCCCTCGGAGGACAGCAGTTCTTCCCAATCTGTTGTCCTTTGGGTTATTTCTCCATCGGGTGCAGGGGAGTCTTTGCACCTCGATGGTCCTCTATCGGCTGCAGGGGGACAACCTGCTTCACCATCCTCTTCACCACAGGCTACGGGGGGTCATGGCTCTGAGTCCTTCCCATGCTTGTGTGGGGGTCCCTTCCCACGGGAGACAGTCCTTGATGGACCTCTCCCTGTGGGTCCATTCACCCCTCAGGCAACAGTTCTCTTCAATCTGCTGCCCCATGGGTCACAAGTCCTACACAGGAAAACTTGTTTCAGCGTGGGTCTTCTTCTCCACGGGCCACTGATCCCACTGGTGGGGGAGTGAGCGAGCGGCTGCGTGGTACTTTGTTGCTGGCTGGGGTTAAACCACAATATCATTGCATTAGTTTCTTAGGAAAGCTCAACTAAGGAGGAGAGTGTTAGGATTTGTAAAGATACAGATTCAAAGTTTAGCTATCTTGAGCTAGCTGTGCTCTTGAGTATGGTTCAGTGGCACGGATGAGCTTTCTCGGTGAGAAGGTAGTGTGTTGCTTCCAATGAAGCTATACCTGTTGCTTACTGAGTCCCGAGACCACTGTCACAAGTGCTTTCTTCTTTAGGAACACTTTGGACATGTAAAGGTTGTGGTATTGATTGTTAACAATCTGGTGGATGCTGAAATCAATTGGCACCTCTTATTACTGGTCAAAAAAGATCAAGGGTTTGGTGTCAAGAGTAGCCCAACAACAGTTGGTATCTTACTATCAGATTTTCATAATTTGAATGCAACGTGACTTTGCCTTTAGCCTACTGATACCATTTATTTTTCAGTAGTATGCCTATTGCAAATCCGTGTTGCAATATTTAGATTTTATACTATGAGCTTAATAATTAAAGAAACAAATTAATAATATTGGTGGCTTGTGGATGAGAAAATGACTTGAGTGTTTGGTTGGCTTACAGCTCCTTTCCAGCCTTTCTGTAGAATTTGGGCATGTCACCGGATCTCTCAGTTGGCCAGACCATGTGTCCTGGTTTCAGCAGGGATAGAGTTCATTTCTTCTCAGTGGCTGGTACAGTGCTGTGTTTTGGATTCAGTATGAGATAATGTTGATAATACACTGATGTTTTGCTTGTTCCTAAGTAGTGCTTACCCAAGTCAAAGACTTTTCAGTGTCCCATGCTCTGCCAAGTGAGGAGGTGCACAAAAAATAGCTGAGAGGGACCATAGCTGGGACAGGTGACCCAACTGGCCAAAGGGATATTCCAGACCATAGAATGTCATGCCCAGTATATAAACTAGGGCAGTTACCTGGAAGGGGGGCCGCTCGCAGTTTGGGGATGGGGTTTGGCATCGGTCAGTGGGTGGTGAGCAATGGTATTGTTCATCACTTGTTTTTCTTTTGTTTTCTCTTTCTTATTTACTGTTATTATTACCTTTATGTTTTGCTTTGTTTCAATTATTAAACTTTTCTTATCTCAGCCTACAAGTTTTACTTTTGTTTCTCATCCCCATTCTACGGGGGCTGGGGTGGGGTGGTGAGCGAGCGGCTACGTGGTGCTTAGTTGCCACCTGGCCTTAACCATGACATCATAAAATGGGTATGTTACTGCTCTATTCCAGGAGGATACTGTCTTAAAGCCAAGACATTCATTGGTGTTGAATTAAAGTATTTGAAGCTTTAAAATACCTGAGAGTTGGTTTTATTTCCTGTGGCAAATATGTGTAAAAATGTCTGATCATAAAATAATTACAAACTGTAGTCACTTAATATCTCGTAACTCATCTTCATTAAATGGCTGTCATAAGTCCATACCACTTCTAGTTTGGTACCTTGAGCTCTTAGATAGCTGTAAGAGATTGGGAGATGCTGGTGAGTCCCTGCGTGAGCTTGCAGAAGTGCCCACGAGGCAGTCGTAGTGTCAGTTAAGTAGGCAGCACTGTTACTGGAAAGGAACATTACACAGAACTTGACAAAACAGCTCTCTTATCTGCTGAGAGTATCTCTCCTTCTGATGTCACTGTAGAAGCAATTGTCTTTTTTTGTTCCTCCCAAAAAACTCAAACTAGAAGTTATATTTTTTACTTGAAATCCTATTTTTTAAAATAATTTATTTTCTGTAAAAGAAATTCTTTTGTCTGTTTTGTGTACATGCAAGTATTATTTAATATGTCCTAGCACAGCATTACTAATTGGGGTGAAGAACCTTCTTAGAGGTACTCAGCAGAAAAAACAAAAACCTGCCACACTCATATTTAGAGAGGACTTGTTATTTGACAGACTGATGAACTGGTTATCACTGAGAAACTGTAATAAAAAAATACTACTTTATATGGGACTTGAGAAAAACAGATTTTTTTTCAAGTATTTGTAATAATGTTAGAACAGATGTGTGAAACAGCATAGTGAGAAACTGAGGGTTTTATTGGTTTTTATTTCATTTACTGGTTTCTCCTATTAAAAAAAACAATCATTTTTTGTCAGTGTGTGATATTTCTGTCCAGCCTATGGGCTTTGTTTTCCACAGTATCATTGAGTTTTATTTATTGTCATTAGATTGTCGTTTCTTTATGTCAAAGAGGTTTAGGCACAGTCTCTCTCAGCATTGTTGTAAAATAACAGCTGGAAATCCTAATTACATCAAGTGTTCTTGATGAAAGTCAGGCTTTGTTCACATTTTTGTGATAGCACCATCACTAGAGCTATTGAGACTCGATAAACCCAGTGGCCATACTGTATCATGTGATAAACAGGAAGTTGGATAACTTGATCTAATAAGATTTTCCAGTTGCAGTGTTTCAATCTTTTTTTTTTTTGTTAGCTTGGGAAATTCCTTTTTCAGCTGATTTCTCAGTTGTGTAAGTTGTTAAACATTGGCTGTATTTGCATTTTCCCCATCTATAGGTCATCTGGATCCAGGCTTCCTTGCAGGTGACAAAACCTCTTCTGCTAATGCCCAGGCCAATGAAGAAATTAATATTGCCTCTTCTGATAGTGAAGTAGAGATTGTTGGAGTTCAGGAACATGCCAGGTATGAATTCCTTTTTCTTGCTCTAATATTTCATTTTATCAGAATATCTCTATTGCCAAAATTAATAAAGAAAAAAATCCTGACTTTCACTTCTG
The DNA here is from genome assembly GCA_013397135.1 of Pachyramphus minor. Classification (NCBI taxonomy): domain Eukaryota; kingdom Metazoa; phylum Chordata; class Aves; order Passeriformes; family Tyrannidae; genus Pachyramphus; species Pachyramphus minor. The sequence goes on from VYXB01005986.1 coordinate 4,370, forward strand.
TAGTTATCCATCCATGACTGATGCCCAAAAGGTAGCAAATGTTGCACTTGCTTTTTACTGGTCACAGTGATATCAGAATGTGGTTTTCTTTAGAACATTACCAACTTGATAAGTGTAAGGATAGAATACTCTTCTGGAAGATTTCACTACGAGGAGCTTTCCTGCCTAAAAGAAGCATCTTTCTCAAAGACAGTTTTTGATGTTTTCTCCCCCTGCATTCCAGAGAGACTCAGGCTCTCTATGGTATGTGAGGAGAGAGATAAACACTCACAGACATGTAACGGGCCTCAAAAGTGGGGAAGGGGAGGGGGCCAGCAATGTTAAAGCCCTGAAGAGAACATGGACTGTGTCTTTCTCAGGCCTGGTGTTTGAAGCACCATTAGGAATTTTCTTTTAAGTCTAGTGTTCTTGACTTCAGAAATAAATTTTCCTGCAATCCTTCCACTGCTTGGTATTTCAGGGGTACCTGCGTGTTATCTTACTTCACAATAAGTATTCATATTAAGCTTGTGATTTGATATCAAATATTAATGTGCTAAAGATATGTAGTATAAAAATGCCAAATATTGAGATACCAAATGTATATACATCAGGGAATTCAGATTTTAAAGGTGTAGTGTGAATATGCACATAAAAACCTAAAATATTTATGTGGGTTCTTGTTTCCTTTAAAAATATTAACTCTAAGCATTTAATCAGCTTCCACTTTATTTAATTAATCAGTAATTGTAAAAATACTATTAACTTTTCAATAGCTTACGTCATAAGATAGCCCCTTTAGATTGAAAATTGTATCTTTATGAATCTCGGTTTTATTTCAAGATACAAGAGTTCAAAACCCCAAAGTAGAGGAGGATAAGGAAGCCAGAGGTTTTTCTCAAGCTCAGATAGAAAGCTGTCCAGCTGTGCTTCAGTTGTTATTCTTGCTAGGCATTTTTTGATGTTATTCTTCATCTTTAGTCTATGATCTTTCCTTGGCTTAAGATATTATGAAGCAGTTGAACAAGACTGGCATTTTCATATAGTATGGAATGTTAATTTAGTGGAATAAAAGCAAGTTAAAACAGTATGCAGACAAGCTCCTTCTAAAACTAGTCTTCTGCCTGGTGGAGGCTTGGAGTCAGAAAAGGGATGTGAGGGACAAAGAACAGAGCTGTTCCTTGTCCCTTCACCACATCTTTCCTGAGGAAAGGAAGAAGGAAGGTGTGCAGGACCCAATTTCCCAGACAGGAAACTGTACGGATAGTATAGGCATAGTCCAGTGCTGTTGGATATGAAAAAAGGAAATTTTAAGGTCTCAAAGAAAGAGATATTTAGTCTTCACTTTTAGAATAGTGAAAGTCCTTGCATGGCTAACTCTTTTGGAAGGTACTAATTTCTTAGGTAGTAGCTCTCCTGACTGTTTATCCAGCAGATCCAGGGCTTGGAGGATCTTTGTGCTAATAAGCAGTGTGGACTTGTCCTCCAATGCTAGTTTGTGTAAATCTGTCTAGCACTATGTACACACAACTCTTGCTTGCTGTCCCCAATTAAAAAGCTTTCCATGCTGCTTGCATTGATAATATTTACCATGTACAAGGATGGAAATGTGAAGTGAATGCAGAATTGCTGTTTAAAATCAGTTTTAGTAGATATGGACTGAAATAATTTCAGCAAAGACAGACTTAAAGCACACTTTTGTGCTTTCCTTTGTTCATGTAACATGTACCATCTCCCACAGACTAGTTTTTACTGGCTCTGTTGAATACTCACATGTTTCAGTTCAAATCCTATTTAGAATTTTATTTCTCTTGCAGGTCTAGGCTTGCAGTTATGAAGTATTGATGGGCTTCTGACAGGGTTGTCTTTTGGAAAAGGTTTAGGTTTTTGATCGGTATTTTTTGCATGCTTAGTTAGTATGGTGTTTGGATTCTGTTCTTTTGCTCACACTGTTTTTTATCATGCTCCATATTCCATGTCATTGTTGGACTGGTGTGAGTCATGACACCCTAGAGTTTGTCCATCATTTGTAGTTTTTCAGATTATTAGTGTACTGCTACTGTTTCTCATCATTGGAATATTACTTGGCATCTACTTAGGACACCAAGTCATTTTTTTATTTTGTTTAATTTTTCTAGTTATGCTTAAAAATATTTCTTCTTAAAAGAAAGCTTTAAAAGAAAGAAATCACCTACATTTTTTAGAGTTCCAGTCTCTTATTGCTAATTCTTTGTAGTTGTGGACTTTTAAGTATGTATTTTTTAAAGACTGAAGAAGTAATAAAAAAGTAATTCTAAATATCACATCCAAAACTAAATAGCATATCCAAGAAGACCATGAGACATTTATATTCAGAGAAGTTACAGCTCAGAAAATGAGATTTTTCATTCTATGTCATGAAACTCTAACCAGAACCAAGAGAGATGAGCATAATCTAAGTAGTTCTGGAGAAAACAAATTGCATGACCTTAAAATAAATAAATAAATAACATATAAATGTCAGGGATATTTGAGCAATGCAGAAAATTTGGGTTCCTGAAATACAGTACATGTGCCTTCACAAAGAAATGGGAAAAGCTTACCCTAGCAGCCAAAACACCTCCAACTTATGTGTACAGCCACAACAAGTGCTTACAAGAGCAAACCAATTTTTGGAGCACTAGGTATCAATTTTTACTAGTGCTTGTTTAAGATTTAGAGCTGGAAATGGAGTGATCATCTTAAAGACTCCAGTAAATTCTTGTCATCACTTCATCATATAACAAAATTAGTTTATCTTTCATTTTGAGTTTTTTTTCTAATTATTATTATCTTGTACTTCAATCATCACATATCTACTCTGAATGTAATAGGAAAAAATACAGTGGAAATAAGTAGATATGTACCTTGCTTCAGCAAGGCACTTGAATGTGTGTTTAAATACATGATTTCTTCTCATTGACTATAATCACTGAAAGCTTAAATGTTTTGCTGAAGTGGAGCTGTACTGTTATCGGTGAACATTTCCCAGCATGTTTGCAATTTTTTAAGAAGACCAAAAGAAAAATCAAATGTAATGACTGTAATAATGTAATTGACAAAATCTCTTTTGTAATTATTGTAATGAAAGTATCATTGCATCCTTATTTTAACATGGCTTTGATTTCATATAGAAAGATAACTTTTCTCTTTGTCTCATCCAGCCTCACTTAAAATTTTTCTCTTTTTAAGTCCAGCAGGTAAAACTGCTAGCAGGAAACTATGCTTCCGAATAATGCATGGTATTACACATGATCCTTGGGATCCATGCACATATTTTGTAAGGAATATCACTTTATACCCACTGGCAGAATTCAGTTCTTAAAAACCATTTAATCACCACCCCCAAGTTTAAATTTAGTCTCAGTTTTGTTTACTGGGTATTTAAGATGTCACAGACTCTACAAATGGAAAATCCATGTGAACATTTTGAAGGGGAGCATGTTAAGATGCCTAAATGATAAAACACTGCAGCTAAAAATCTTGTGCCTGAATCCAATGGTAGCTTTAATCCTTTGTGGTTTTTGCCTTGCTACAGGTATGTGCATCCCAGGGGAGGTGTGATTCAGAGTGTGTCTTCTTGGAAGCATGGCTCAGGCTCACAGTACATTAACGCTCAGCAAACACAATCATGGACAGCAGTGACTCCCCAGCAGAACTGGTCTTCACCCCCAGAAGTAGTAGACCTCACTCTGGATGAGGACATGAAACGCAAATATCTACTGTAATGCAATGTCCCTGTGTTTCTGTCCCCACCCTTTCTCCCCTTTGTGGCACAGAAGTTCATTGTTAAAGCTTCAGCTTCAGAAGCCCTGTTCTTGGCATTATGAAATTCAAACTCATTATGTTTTTCATTTCCATAAGAATGTCGTATGATTTCAATATAATTTAAAATTTTTGCCTTCTCAAAGGAGGATTTATTACAGAATTAAAACCCAATAGCACCAAATTTAAAACACATCTACAGTTAATAATGTGTGCATGTTAATCTGAAGAAATAACTGTGTGCAAACTTATGTCCCCCCACCCTTTCCCACCTCCAACGTCAGAACATTTTTAATTTATCAGTATATCGAGTTTGTTAGTAGAAGTTTTTTTTTACTGTGTGAATATCAGTGATTTTGAGAAATGCTGTGTCCTCACTGATTTTGTTGGAACTGGGGGTTTTCAACACTTCCAAAAATTGGGCCAAGAGTATTTATACCCAAGCTGATTTGGTTATGTTACCAGCAGAAGGGACTGTCTTTAATGCAAACGGCCCATAACATTTGCACTGAACAGCTTCTAATTCAAGAAGTTTTATTTTCAATATAATTTATAGTTTACACTCTAAATTTTCTATCTCACTACTGTGTTTCACTGATCATTTCCCATGGCTTGTTATGGTTTAAAATAGTAATAGTAGTGACTTAGTAGCAGCTGATTATTGCAAAAGCACAGGAAAAAAAAAAAAAGTAATAAAAAGGCTCAGCATCCCTCTCCTTTTTAAATAAAGCTGAACATTTTTACCTAAATCTGAGTCTTGCCTGGAGTAGGAGAATGAGAGAAACAAAACATTTTGCTCACAGTCCTCATTTCTATTGATGATTATTTGCTTCATTCACCATCTTTAAGAAACCCCCAACCAAACAACCCTAAACAAATTCAAAGCCCCAGTCTGGCAAGGCACTTTAGCAGCTGCATGGCATTTAGCAGGGACAGTTCGCTGAAACTCGTAGGACCATTCAAGTGCTTAAAACTCTGTCCTAAAAGGTATTGCAGGATCAGAACCTAAGGTTGGAATTTATTTTTATTTTTTTAATTTTTTTAAATAGATCTGTACCATTTTCCTGGCTTTGGGTCATGTCTCTTATCCTAGGTTTGGAATTGATTTTCAGGTATGATTCAGGAAACATTTGCTACCAGAATATTTACTGAAATCAGCGGAACTACTTTAGCAGACTGTAGTTTCTGTAGTGTATATGGAAATTCCTGCCTCATCTGTCATTTTGAGCCTTTCTCAAGGCAAAACCCAAAGATTAGACTTTAACAAGATGATATTCACTTTAAATGCCTATTGTGCAATTAAAACATTCCTTTGTATTCCAGATGTTTCTAGTGGGAATTTTGTACAGCTCTATCATCAGATTTTCTGAACAGGCGTTAGTCAGAACATGGGAAGTTCTGTTTTCTTTTTGTGTTGGCTGGTTTCTAAATTTATTTGGCTTCCAATAATTTTATCTGTGGGCAAAAAAAACCCCAAGCAGAACAGTTCAGACTGCACTTTAAAGAACAATTAGGTAAAGGATTGACATTCCAATTTCAAGCTTTCTAAAACATTGAATTTAAGTGTATTGCATGACCAGAAAAATGTATGTGATGCTTCTAGTGACCAATTTCTTTTTCTGGGAGAGGGAAAGAGGGAGGGAGGGGAGCATGGATGAAGCTCATTCACATTGCAGTAGGGAAAAGCTGCGTGCTATTGGGGCACTGTAATCAGCAGTGGCTGTCGATCTTTTCTCCTCGTATTTTAGTCATGCAACTCAGCCATCATTTTAGTCGACTAACACACATTTTGTAATGGCAACTTTGGAACTCACATACTGTGGCTGCATTTTCCTGTTTCACCAAGTCTTTTGAAGATTAGTTGTGAAGAAAGCTGCAGAAACCCATTTGTAGTCCTTCCATGAAAAATGCAAACTAACTCTCATTTTTCAGTTTGTATATGATGTGACTTCCATGTATATATAAAAACAACAGCATCCTAACCAAACTTAGTTCAATTGTGCACTGTGTTTGTTTAAACAATACATGTATTGTAGCCTGATGCAAGTTTTCTTTTATTTAATACACTACATATTTTTTCTTATTCTTAACAGATTTGAAAGGGTAGTGAGTGATCTGAAAACTGCAATCACTGGATAGCTAGGAAGTGGTTTGGTTTTATTTTTTTATTTTATTTTTTAAAAAGAGCAAAAGGTGCTTGGANCTTCCATGTATATATAAAAACAACAGCATCCTAACCAAACTTAGTTCAATTGTGCACTGTGTTTGTTTAAACAATACATGTATTGTAGCCTGATGCAAGTTTTCTTTTATTTAATACACTACATATTTTTTCTTATTCTTAACAGATTTGAAAGGGTAGTGAGTGATCTGAAAACTGCAATCACTGGATAGCTAGGAAGTGGTTTGGTTTTATTTTTTTATTTTATTTTTTAAAAAGAGCAAAAGGTGCTTGGATGATTTTGCTCTTCTCAGCAGGAAAGTGAAATGTTAGCCGTTGTATGGCTAAGAACCAATGCACATGGGGCCTGATCCAGAACCCATTGGAGTTGATGCAGGGCTTTCCATCAACCGCAGTGTGCATTGGCTGAAGCCCTTCAGGGTTTAGCAGTTCCTGAATTGCTAGAGTGTGAACTTGGNTTTAATGATCTTTGAAGAAATAATAATAATAAAACAAAATGTTTTTTATATATATATATATAAATATATATATTTTTGGTGCAAGATGAGACCTGTTTTTTGAAACAAGTCTGTAGCATAAAGGTTAAACTATTTTAAGATAAAATAAAATAGTATATTATTTAAATTAAATCAGTTTGTTTGGGATTTTTTTCCACTTCCATCAGATATGCTTTGTCACATCTCCAAATTAAAGCCCAAAGTTCTGGGTTACAGCTGTCCAAATTCAGCACTGTTCCCCACTGTAATGCATTTATTTTTTGCATGTTCAGAATGTAAAAGTGATTTCCTGACTGCAAACCCTTGCTTTTATCTCCCAGACCAGGGCAAGACCACCACTTCTCCCTGTAATGCTTGTGGGGGATGCCAAGGGATGTGCAGGTGCCAGTAATAAGCAGCTGCTGCCCATCATAGAACCATGGAATGGTTTGGGTTGAAAGGGACCTTAAAGACAGTGGGCAGGGACACCTTCCATCAGACCAGATTGCTCCAAGCCCCAGCCAACCTGGCCTTGAACACTTCCAGGGATGGGGCAGCCACAGCTTCTCAGGGCAACCTGTGCCAGTGCCTCACCACCCTCACAGGGAAGATTTTCTTCCTAATATCTAATCTAAACCTGCCCTCTGTCAGTTTGAAGCCATTCCCCCTTGTCCTATCCCTCCATGCCCTTGTGAAAAGTCCCTCTCCAGCTCTCTTGTAACCCTGTAGGTACTGTAAAGTGCTCTAATGTCTCCCCAGAGCCTTCTCTTCTCCAGGCTGAACAACCCCAACTTTCTCAGCCTGTCTACATAGCAGAGGTGCTCCAGCCCTCTGAGCATCTTTGTGACCTCCTCTGGACTTGTGCCAACAGGTCCATGTCCTTCTTATGTTGGGAGCCCATCCCTTCTAGGCATGCAGTTTCTGTGCAGCCTCTATCTCCCCACACACCATAGTCCTTCAGATGTCTGAGCAACCTTCACACCAGTATTTCTCTGACTGTATCCTCTTGTCCCATCCTTCCAGCTTTCTTCTGCTGGTCTTCCTTGTAAATGCATGTTTTCTAATGTTACCACTGGCAGATTTAACTATCTGCATCCTAAAATACTCTTGATTCCCCCCCCCATCATTGCTACAGCCCTCTGGATGCCCCAGCATTTGGCCACATGGACCTCCAGGAGAGGCTGCCATTTTGAAGCAGAGTGCATTCAAATCCTCCCTCTGGGGTTGTAGATACATAGGAGATGTTTCTCCATGGTGTTATAAGCTGGCAGTGGTCCTCTAAACCCCAAGAGGAGCTTTTATGCCTGAGGTGGTTGGCCTGGAATGATGCTTTTCAGATCTTGATGGGAAATGTGTCACTAATGTCATGTGATTACACTCAAAGCTCATCTTACCTGGCACAGAATATGACAGAATTTCATGGAAGGGCAACTTTCTTGCCTTTCCACATGATTACACTTCCCATTTAGGTCCATTTATTTGCACTCTCCCTGGACCTTGTGTGATAAAAACCACCAAATAAAAAATACCCCTTGCAGAAGCTCTGCCAGGTCAAAATCACTGGCTGAGTGCCTTGGATCTGTTTTCAGACATTTCTCTAACATCTCCCTTCTGCTAACATTTTGCAGCTCTAATGGGATCCATCATCTGCACAAAGAGCAAAGGTGAAGATCTCCATGATGCACAGGAAACCACCTCCTTAGCTGGGCTTTCCTTCTTTTCTTGGTCAGCAGCACATCTCCAAGAGGAAGATACCCCCTCCTCACCTCTGTATTACTCAGAGCAGCAAGAGGGAAGGACACCTTAAGAAAATTGGTTTGCACTTAAATAAAGCAGTGATGTGGGTTAATGAATATATTTGGGCAAAGCGGTGGTTCTTCTGAGCATTCAGGGTTGGATCTTGAAGGTGAGGGACTACACTTGTTCATCTTCCCATCTTAGCTGTGTGGGAGTGGGGAACGATAGAAGCATCCTCACAACATGGAGTACCAACAAGCATGAGATCCATGGGAGTGGGATGTCATCGAGGGAAGCTGGTGAGTGACTCCTTAACTGCCCCTCCAGCTTCGCCTCTTGCTTCTAGAGGAAATTCCCAACCCCTGGGCAGAAGGGTCATCTCCAGCACAGTGGAGTAATGCAGCCAAAACTTCAGCTTCTAATCATAGAATCATAGAAT
>VYXB01005987.1:999-80388 GCA_013397135.1 Pachyramphus minor
AAAAAAAAAAAAAAAAGAAAAAGACACTGGCCCTTTTTACCATGGGTGGGTTTTGGAGTGGTGTTTCTTCTTCTTTTTTTTTTTTTTAATTAGTGTTATCCTTGTTACTTTCCAACAGAAAGAGGTACTGAGAACCCACAAATAAAAAGCCAGTGCCTACCTCACCCAGGCATTGTACCAAGAGTGAAATCTTTCCTTATAAACGTCCCAAAACATGTCTCTGTGGGAACCATCCCCACAAACTCATCTCCTTTCCCACTTGTAATCCTCTCACTCTTCTTTCCTTCCCATCTCCTGGTCTTTCCTGGTCCATCAGCTGGTTCTGACGGAAGCACGGGGTTATTTCCAAGCTTGAAAACATCCCCAGTTTGATTCCTGCTAAATTATCAGCTGGAATGTGGAAAGCAAAGCTCTGAGCCAGCTGGGGAGGGCAGGGGGGAGAGGATGCAGCCAGGGAAAGGAAAAAGTTTGCTCATAAAAATGATGATGACGCTCGTTTGCAATCCCTGACACTTTCATTTTGTCCCATGTTCCTTTTCTTCCTTCCCAAAAAAACCCAAAAGGGATACCAGAGTGGGAATGTGAAGTGAGATATGAATTAAATGTGTTTAAAAGGGGTAGAAAATAATAACGAGAGGCTGGGAGCAGGGGAGGCAAGAAGAGGAGAAAAAGCAAATGTGTGTAAGTAAAAATGTCTATTGCCAGATTTTTCAGGTGTAAAATTCCCTGGGCCTATTTATTTATAAGTGGGAGTTCCAATAACTCATAGTATGTCACAAAGCCAGCAAAGCAGCTCAGTCAAAGAGGTTAAAATTTTTATTGAAATGGAAGTTTGCTTTCTTTTCTTTTTTTTTTGTTTGTTTTTTTCCCCCCCTCTCTCCAAGCTGTGCACACTCTATATAATTTACATATATTTTTAATTAAAAGTAATTCTAATTAACAAAAAAAAGAGCTATACCTGTGTGTCAGCCACTGGGAATGTGGGTGGGAATGTGTGGGAATGCTGGTATTTTTTTTGGAGGGAATATAGACAGGTATCCACAGCCATGTAGCTAAGGATAAAAAAATAATGCCTACCTGGATATGATTTCCCATTTTTGTGTGCCAATTTATGTCTAATAAATACCACACACTCTCAACAGCAAGGGATCTACCCACCTATTTTTAATGGGTTTTTTTTTTGGTTTGGGGGTAATTTTTCTTGGGTTTTTTTCCCCCTACATGATGCCCATAATTATATGGGGGTTTATAATCAATAATTACATTGATTTTTATTAATTTCTGGTGTAGCACAGGAGGTAGAATATCCCAACAGGGAAGGGGGTGGTGGGATGAGCTTGAGGTTCCTGTGCTACAGAACTGCCTGGGTCCCCCAGGTCCTTCCCAGCCATCCTGTCTCCAAGGAATGTGCTCTCCTGGAGTCACTTTGCCATCCAGGTGGATTTAAGAGTGACCCTGGGAATCCAGGTGGGTGCTGGGGTGGCACCTGGTGGAGCTGCCCCCTGTTCCCGTTCAGGTGAGGTGGGTGGGACATGTTTGGCCCAGGGGAGGTGTGGGGTTGTGTCCCAGCCTCAGCAGAGGAGGGCAGGAGGTTTTGGGGATTGGAAACAAGGTGGGGAAGTCAGCTCCAGAGAAATAAAGAGATGAGAAGCCCTCTAGAAAGGTCTCCTCTGTGTAGCAGGTGAGCCATGGCCACTGCAGGAAGAGCACAGCCAGGTCCTGGGAGGGAGCTGAGGAGGTGTCTCCAGCCTGCCCCGCTGGCAGCAGCTCATTTGCATTGTTCTTGGTGGCACCAGAGATCCAGGGACACCTCGTGAAGGCCCAGGAAGTGAGCAGGATGAGCAGAGCCCATCCACAAGTGATGGTCCCACCTTGCTCTTCCATGGCCAGTGGGACCTGGGAGATGGGATCTTCCCAGTCTGTCACAGCACTGGTTACCAGGCAACCTCCTTCTTTCAGATGTCTCTGCTTTTACTGTCTTCTGTTTGCAACAACTGGGTTCCAAAAATGTGTGCACACAACCAGGACATGGTGCTGTGCTGCCCCAGAAGCTCGCTCTGGGTATTGACCACATTTTTGGGCAGAAGGAGGTGGTAGGCACCACAAAACCCTTCTCTGGGCATGGCTGGGACCTCAAGTGCTACACAAAGCTGTTTGTCTCTGTGCAGCCACCCCCAGGGAATCACCCAAACATTGCATTGCTCAGTAAATCACATGTGGTGCCTCCGGAACGTGCAGTTGGCCAAGATTGATGGCCCAGTAAATTGCCTTTTGAGTTCAGGAATAAAATAACTTACACTGTATTTAGCTGCCAGTAACATTGTACTTCCCAGGCTTCCTTATTCCACTGCTAATCATGTAATCATCTAATCACCATATGGTAATTGCCATGTAATTAAATGGCCGGTGGTTACTGTGTAAGTAAAGAGGTCTCACCCAAAATGTGTGTTGTGCACCTCAAAGAGGATTAAGGACACCAAACTCACATGGTAAATAACTTCTCCAGCTTTGGAAGGAAAGCCTCCAGCTTTGAACTTGACTGATTTCTCTGAGCTCCTCATGTTTGTTTTTTGGCTCTTCAGGGATAGGTCATGAATCCTTTTAGGAGTCAGTGATGACACAGTGGGTTTTGGCTGCTGGAAAGCCGAGTGGATCCCTGAGGATATGACCTTGTGGAGCCACATTAGCATGAGGAGCAAGGAGGCCATCAGTGGCAGAAGGGTGGACCTGTCACATCAGCAAAATCTGGGATGAAGGTAAAGGTGGGTGGGAGGATATGATGTGGCCTCTTCCGTTTGAATGGGAAGGACTGTGAGGGGTCAGAGAGGACACCAAGGGAAAGGGGACTCTCAGCCTGGATATGGATGTGCCTTGGTCCATGTTGAACCTGAAGAAATGGCTTGTGCTTCTTCCCAGCTGCTCCAAAACAATTCCAGGAGCTGTCAAGTAGAAGGGTTCCCTCTCCCTTTGGTTGTGGTTTTATGTTCCAAAGTGCCTGATGTAATCTCTTTAATTTCTTTTCTTATGGATTTAGCCAAGGATAAGAATGGTGTTGACAGTAATAAACCAACCAACCAACCAAATTAGGGAAAAATTACACAGGAGTTACTGTCATTGGAAGAACTGGACAAAAGAGGCTGCAAAATTCACCCTCTTCAGAGCTAAACTGGCAATTCATTCCTGTGAGGGTGGTGAGGTTGCCGAGAGAAGTTATGGCAGATCCATCCCTGGAAGTGTCCAAGGCCAGGTTGGATGAGGCTCTGAGCAACCTGGGATAGTGGAAGGTGTCCTTGCCCATGGCAGGGGGGTTGAATTAGATGATATTTAAGGTCCCTTCCCACTCAGACCATTCTATGATTCTGTAATAGAGGCCTTGCAACCTGGGGAAGGCCATCCCAGAGTGGTACAAGGGAACCAAAGATGACCCATAATAAATAAGTGCAGGCTGTACAATTCCTTCCAGCAGACAAACACACAGAGAGAGAAACCCAACCTCTGCTAAAAACATCTCTTAAAGAGTGAACACAAACTCCCAGGCTGTGGTCACAATGCTGTTTTCTCAGCTGCCTTCCTGGGCTAAAATCCTGCTGCAGTTCCCATGGCTGGTACCTGGGGAGGCTCTGGATGCCCTGAGAGGCACAGAGAGCTCTTTGTCTGCCCCTATCAGCTGAGCTGCACGTTTCAAATGTCAACAGCTACGATGCTGAGTGAGTCTGGGAGGTGGCTTTCCCCTGCCATGGCATCAGAAACCCCCAAATTTGAGCTGGGAGGTTTTTCTTAGGGATGGGGACACAGGAGAGAGAGACGAAGTCACCCCTCTGCTGCTCAGTGCTGCTCCCAGGGCAAAGCCAACCTCCCAAAATCTGCCTTGAGGGCTGAGGGAAAAAAAAATATCCCAAAACCTCAGGATTCTTGTACATAAATCCATCCCACAATATCATCGATTTTGTGCTGCTGCCAACTCTGACAATTTTATGATGGGTCTCATGTGATTTGCAAAAGTGTGGTTTATTTTTTTCTCTCAAGATTTCCAATTCCTGGAGACCTGTGATTATATGAGACTCTCAAAGGGTTCAGAGTCTTTTCCCCACTGCCCTGTTTTTGATTCTTTGTCACATTTTAGAACTTACAGTGAAGATGGAAACTTTACTGGAGAGAAAAGTGAGTCAGAGAAAAGAAATTACTTGTCTGGAGGTGGGACTAGAACTCATCATCAGCCACAAAATATTTGATTTATTTGTTTATTTATTTTTATATTTTTCTCTGGGAAAGTGAATGCCTTTGCTGCCTTTTTTTTTTTTTTTTGAGTAATAAATTACAAAGTTTGAAGGAGATGGTAAATTTTCAGAAAGCGGCTTGAATTAATTCCCACACCCCCCCCCAAAAAAAGGAGAAACACCGTGTTCACGTTTAAATTTTACTCTTCCAAAATTTGGCAGGGAGTTTTTCAACCTGAAGTCGTTTCAGAGCGAAATGCTGACGTGTTTTACTCAGAACCCACCACACCCAGTGGGTCCAATCTCTTCTACTTCCCCTGTTGTGTTGAAACCAGACTCAGTGGACGGTTCTGACTGTGCTTTGCTGTGGGTTTGGAAGGTTTTACCCTGCACCTGTGAAGACTCAGCTACAGAAAAACAGAGTTAAAAGCCACTGAGTGTTTGCCACAGTTACCCCATGATAAATAAAGCTGATATATAAAGGCATTGAAGTGCAAGGCTTCTCCTGTCAGTCAGAAGGGCTGGTGGGGGGCTGATGCTGCTCGTTTGAACATCCTGGTTGTTATCATCCCCCTGCTCCTGGGAACACCTGGGCAGAGCCCATCACTGCCCAGCAGCAGGAGGAGAGTCCTGAGGGCTCTGCAGGTGCCCTGTGTTAGGCAGTAGCAGCTGGGGACACTCTTCAGGGCTTCCCACCAGCATCATTCCCACCTGGATGAGCCCTCCCCCCACAGGGATTAAAGGCAGAGGCAAGAGCAGGGCTGGGTTTTACCACTGAGCTTGTGCCCTGGCAGTGTGTGGTGATGCTGTGGGGAGCACCTTTAAGCAGGTAAGGCCAGTAAAAATAATGGGAATGCGCTGAGGGGATGGAACTGGTTGCTGTGGGAGGGTTTCTGTGTAACCTGTGCACTGTTACATTTTCACTTGTGGTGTATAACATCCCCCAAGTCAGGAGGGGTTTGGCCTCTATTTAAGACCAAAGAAATGACTTGTAACTTGCCTCAAGGCAAAAGATGTTGCTTGAATTATGATCAGAAAGTACAACCCTAAGCTGGGATGGGAAAGGGACAGACACCTGCAGCAGCTCACAGTGAACCCTTTAATAGCCAGGGCTCCACAAGTACTTATACCCACAAATGCTGGTGTTGAGATGTTTTTGCTGTGCAAGGTCAAAAAAGTACATTATTATTTTGAATCGTTGTGGTGCTGATAATATTCTGCTGCTCTTGCTCTGTTCTGTGTGAGCTGGCATGTGGGGGATGCCTTTGCCAACGTGTGTCTGTGTCACCATGTGCTCTGTGCTGCTGTGGTACCCCTGTCATTGGGATCCCCAAGCCATCAATATTTCACTTCAGCTTTTACTTAGATCTGGATTGTTGTGAATCAGAAATTTGCTTGCTGTCCCTGGGGTTTCCAGGGAAACATTCTAATGAAAAGGTAATGAGGCCATCATGCTGGAATGCCAGTTCCTCTTTTCCTGATGTTGGTGTGTGGATTTCTACTCCATCCTTTGCAAACACAACCCTGGACCTGCTGGATGGGTTCCTACTCTGGGTGCAGCATATCTTTGCTGCATGGTTGGCTCCTGTTTAGGTTGTTCATCAGGACCTCCAGGTCCTGTTTGACAAAGCTGATTCCTGACTCCAGCCTGTCCTGCTGTATGGGATTGTCTGTGCCAGAGGGAGGGCTTTGCCTTTGAACTTCACAAGATTCCTGCCTTCCCACTTCTCCAGCTTGTTGAGATCCACCTAAGCAGCAGCTCTTCCTTCCAGTGTGTTGAGGGCTCCCTCAGTTTGGTGTCATCTGTGGCCTTGGTGAGAGTGTGCTCTGCCCTGTCACCCCAGCCCTTAATATATTAAGATATTAAAAAGCATTGGTGTCAATACTGATCCTTGAGTGGCCAACCACAGGTTGGATTTTGGCTGCTGCTGATCACCCTTTGCATCTCATGGTCCAGTCCATTTTCTACCCATTTTGTTGTCTATTTATCTAATCCATACTGCACCAGTTTGGACTATGGGAGACTCTTGGAGGCAGCTGCAGGTCCTGATGTTCATCAGGAACACAGACTGGGGAGTGCCCTGATATTTTCCACCTCAGGATGTCTGTGTGCACCCTCTTCATCAGAGCTTTTAATTAGAAGCACTGTGGCTCATTAACACACAGGGTGTTTTTTGGGGGTGGCACAAGCAGGTCCAGCTGAAGCCTGGTTGAAAAGCTAAGTCAGAATGATGTATTTGCTGCTGTTCCAGCAGCTTTGGCTGCCCTGCCTGAGCCTGGCTCTTGGGCAGGGAAGGAGAGGTGATTCCAGACTTGGAGAGCTTTTAATTTCAGAGGCAGAGGCTCAGTGGCCAGGGATGGTCCACGATGCTGTGAGCAGCCTGGAGCAGGTCAGTGGTGAGTTGTACACAGACACTTGAACAGCCTGACTGAGTGACAGCCACCAGTATTGTCACTGGGTTGATGCCAGTCAAGGTGGTGATGACAAACCCAGCCTGGCAGCGGCTGAAGCCCTTGCCTACCAGATAAGAAAATAATAAAACTCTCTTCTGGTTCATTTCCAAGTGTCCCACACTGGGATTGTGCAGCCAGGGAGGGAGGCAGCACCACCTCGTAGCCAGGGTCACAAGCTACAGGTTGAGGCAGCCTCCAAAAACAGTTTGCAAGGGAAATTAAATACCACTATTGGACCAGTGTGGGTAACTGTGCTTTTTTGAGTGTGTTTAACCAGCACCAAAACACTGCTGAGGCTTGAATGACATCACTTGCTGAGCTCACAAAGAAGTAATTGTGCTTTTCCCTCCATTTTTAAACCAATCACCTGAAACAATAAAGTGTTTCTACGTGCAGCATCTCCTAGAATAGGAAACATCAGAGCTGCTTAATTTTTGGCATAAGGCATCCTACTGGGTTGGGAGGGGAGGGTAGTGCTCATTGTGGTTATTGAATCTTTTTGTAAGGGCAGTTTGATGTAATCAGCTTTTGGTTTTGCTGGAAAAAGAGACAGTTCTTGTCTCACCCCAAAATGTTGCTCAGCACTAATCAATATTCCAAAGAAAAACAAAACATGGACAGTCAGGGCTAGGAAACAAAAAGTTCATCTCATTCCTGTCTTATTATAATAGCATTATAAAAAAGGAAGTCTAAAATATTCCCCTAATGTCTGTCCTCCAGACATTGTAGCTCAGCCTATACCAGTATTTGAAGATTCTTGCCCTTAAGGAAATGAGCTCCTGGTCTGAGCAGGATTATCACCATCCCAGGACACTGCTGAGCATTATATGGGATCCTTTTTAAGGTTGGGTTGCTTGGAGTTTAGTCCTATTGACACAGCTGTTACTGAAGCACAGGAAAGCTGTGGGTGAGGTGTCCTTTCTCATCTGATTGTGGCAGCTTTTAGGAGCATTTGAACAATTTGATCAGATATTGATGGGTGGGGTAAAGAACCCTGTTGGATCATGGTCTGGGTCCAGCTGCTGTTCTTCCCAGCAGGACAGAATTCCAGGAGAGCAGGAGAGGTAGCTCCCTCTGCCTGAGAGGTGCAGCTGGCTGAGATGTTACAGTAGCTATATATAACCTAAATTAGGGCTTAATCTGAAGCCAAATCTCGAGAGTTAGCGAGCCAGGAAAAGTTTCACAGGTACTATTTAAAGAATGAACTAGCTTGGGAAACTCTCCAAGCTCAATGTCATCTTACTGAGGGCCCTCAACAACATTCAAGCTGGAATTTTTAATTCTGGAGGGTTTTTTTCGTGAAGTTGGTTGAATTTTGCTCATGAAGGTGAAGAGCTCCCAAGAGACAGCTGCAGTGATTTGATAAGTCTCATTTCTTTAGGAAATTCAGCTACAATGAAGTCCCTGGACCAACTAGCCCTTAACCAAAAGGTTTTATCCATCAGTCTTGTCCTTAGTGAGGCTGCTGTTGGGGATTCCAGTAGGAATATTCCTTTAGACAGGTTACATATGTACCCATGCAGGGCCAGACTGGAAAAAAAAAGGTCTTGTGTTTTTTTTTTTCTTTCCTGGCTCAGTCGATCCTGATGAAATTCAGTGTAGTGGAAATGTATTAATTGAATCCTGTGCTGTTGGGAATCTGTTCTCCTTCAGGACAGAGAAGTGGGATAACTGGGGAATAAGTTATTTGTACACTAATGATAACAGAAAGCGCAGCCATTGTCCAGACCTGCCTCGTGCAATTTATTGCCTTTGCCATCTGGGATTCAATCAAGGACATGATACTTGCCTGGAGGAGAGGGATTAAATGATAGGATAAAGAGAACAAAGTGGCCAAAGCAGCAATCTCCAGTAAAAGACAAGCAAACCTTGCTCTACCCTCACACTTGGCAGTGACCCCGGCGGGGAGACGCTGCCTCAAATCCCAACCTTTCCGAAGCACTTAGTGCTGCTGCTCGTGGTGAGGGAGCAGCTCCTTGGTGACACAGAGCTCTTCTCTGCCCCCACTGCTCGTGCCTGGTGCTGAAGGGCCTCTTTATTAGTGTCAGTGATGACCATGACCTTTCTGCTCAGTCTGTGCCAGAGTGCACGGTGCTGGGAGACCTGGCACCGCTTCCTCCCCATCCTGGCTTTCACTGGCATGGAAAGAAATCTTCAGGCCTACCTGCCTCCATTTCTTGTAGCAAAGGAGATGAGGGGGAAATGGAAGAAAATCCCTTACATTGCTGCAATTTTCGAGACAAAAAGCTTCTCTTGGAGAGCAAATACTTCTTCTTTTTTTCTTTTCTTTTTCCCCCCCTCTTTCTCGTGGCATTAGAAATTCCTTGGAAAATAATTTGTCAAAGCCCTGACTGATCAAAGACATATATAAAAGGACCCTTTTTTTTTCTTTAAAGGGGGAAAAAATCCCCCTCCGAGCTCAGAATGAATTGGCAATTCATTTACCAACTGTCAGATAAAGTAGCTCAATCCCTATCACGTCTTTAGCTGGAGCTGTGGCCAGAAGGAAGCAATTCTCGGCCCACTGTGTGTACATGTTTGGGGTATGTTAGTGATTAGGGTATTCCTGCCTGGGGGATGCAGAAAGATATGACTCAGATTCACAAAAGAGCCATAAATCTCCCTCCTTTTATTCAAAATGTGTGTTTTATAGCCATTTCCTGGCCAATTTCTGCCTCGAATAAATATGTAACATATCTCTGTGTGTAGAGTTCTTTAAGTCTGAGTGTTGGGCTTCCTCTCAAGAGCGAACTATCTGCTCAGAACAGCAGAGAACCACATTCAAACTTTTCCTTTCATTCCCAGGAAAAGCCCTGATGGAGCCTCAGTTGCTTGAGCAGTGTCCTGGTGGCACCTGCTCTTGTTCTTCTGCTCTGGGGTAACCTGGGAAGGGACTGGGTGGCAGATGTGATCTGAAGGACCCTGAAAGGTCACCCAGGCTCCAAGGCAGGATCAACTAGACTGAAACCTGGAATTTTTGGTCTGAAGGCTGAGGCAGGATGTCAGGAATCCCAGCCATGAGCCAGGCCTCCCACAGCACTGGGTTTGAAGGTCAGCAGCAAGCGAAGCTCTGGAGGTGCTCTGACATCCCACAACTGGGCTGATGCTCACCCAGGAGCTGCACTTCCACAAGTTGCCTCTTTCCACAGCTGAGATCATGCCTAGTTCTCAATGTGGAGCTGAAAATGTGGTACCTCTGGAACTGCCTTTCCCCATCTCACCCACACAGCTCTCCTCTCCTTAGCTTCCCACCCCACATCCCTTCCAACCAGCTTGGTGTCTCCCAGTTCACTGCTCCCACACCCTCTTTCCCACTCTTGTTTCCTGAGTGCCATTTCTGACTGGCTGATGTAGAAAGGACAACACAGACCCGAAGGAAAAGGCAGGAGGAGCTGGGCAGTGTTGCAGAAGAAAGTCCAAGGCAGGGATAGTTCTCTTCTCTTAGACCCTCCTCATGGGCTACACAAGTAGAAATGCCCAAGGTCTTTAAATTGTATTATTTTTTTGGCACTGATGGGCTGCAATTCTTCACTGAAATCAGCTGAATTTTTTTTGAAATGCTCACCAGGAACACGCTGAACCATCTGCTCTTCATGTTTAGCCAGAGGTGGAGTTCCAGGAAGAAGGAAGAACAACAGGAGCAACTCTGCTCTTGGAGAGCAACCCCACTAAACTTTCCATCAGTGTCCTGCTCTTCCAAGTCACGCAGAAGGCTGATTCCCCTCAGTTAAACAACAGGAAAGCCCATCCTCTTTGCAAGGAAAGCAGTAAATTTTGGGGTCTGGCATCGCTGGTTCTTTATTTTTAGCTCTTCCTTCTAATCCTTTAAGCCTGGAGTTCCTTTCTGTTTCCTTTTCCCCTAAACCAGGAGCTGCAATCACTTGGAACTGGTTCAAAGTCTCAAAATGACAAACCTCCCAGATCCCATGGCAGAGCAGTCTGGTAGGGGCCTAAGGTTTATCTCGTGGAGGGTTTGATCTGAAAGCTGCTGCAGTTGGTGGGAATCTCACCACTAACCCTCAGGAGCTTTTTGTTTGTCCCTGTGCCCTCAAACACACCCAGCCTATCTGGCAGTATCCCCAGGGTGCATGTTATTTAAAAATAACACCTGTGGGTGCAAGAAACAGGTCTCGAAATGTTTCCTAAACTTTGGTCTAAGGCTGGAATAGGTCTCATATACACAGTGTGATACCTTGAATAAAAGATAAAGCAAGACAGATGAATGGCCAGAGATGATGGGAATTTCTTCTAAAGGTGAATGGCAGAGGGAAACTTTGTTCACTGGAGTGAAATATGTGTTCTATGTGTGCTTTGGATGCTCCTCAGGGCAAACACACTGCCCTGAAGTTCTTTGCTACTCCTCAGTGATCTCTCTGGAATGAACACTGGCTTCTCCTTGCAGGTTTAGACCCTTCCATGAGCCATTCCCAATGGGTGAATAGCACCAGGAGACATTCATTCCCTTGAATTATTTACCTCTCCTAGAGCTGCTGCTTCTGCATCACTCACTGCTGAAACTCATGTGAGCAGAGGAAAGGACTTCTGGGCCTCTCTCAAGTGTTTGGGTTAGTAATGTTGTACCTGAGGTGACAGTTTGATATCAAAGAAGGAAACAGCAGATCTGAAACCCTCCAGACAAGTGTCTTTCAGTTCTGGCTGCAGCTTTTAGCTGTAAATTTTTTTTTTCCCCCCCCTCTCCGTGGTATCTCCATTTAAGGCTCCCTCATGTAAACATTTATAAGCACATGATGGTTTTAACAATGATTCATCCTATTAAAGTCCAAGTGGCTACTCACAGGATGGTTTCCAGAACTAGGCAATAGATATAAAAAGGGCAGGGACCATGACTTTTCTGTGCTATCTCAAGTGCTTAATACTTCAGACACAACAGGCTCAATTTCAGAGGAGCTGCTCTCCCTTGGCTGTGTATTAAAGCTGCTTAGAAACATGATTTATATATATATATTTTTTTTTTTCCCCCTCTAGGAAATCCTTTGTATTTAAACATCCCAAATAGGTTTAGATTGTTGGGGCAGCCCAAGGTTTTCAGGCAGCTCCAGTGCTGATTTAGAGCAAGGCTCTCCTGTAAATGGTCCTGAGAGAAGGAGAGTGGGATGTGATTTTATGCACAGTGGGATTTTTATCAACTAGAAAAGAAAAAGAGTTGAGACCTGTTAATTTTCTAATTTTTGACCCAAAATTATTGCTCTAGGGCAACAATAGAGAGATGCAACATGGAAAAGTTGGGTTTTTTTGACCCTGATCTGTGACATCGCTGTGTTTTACCCAGGCCCAAAACACACTGTGGAGAGATGTGGCTGGTTCCTGGCTCAGCACAGGGATTTGGGAAGCTCCTGGCTCTGCCTGGGGACCGTGTGCTGCCCTGGAGAAGGCACTTGGCTCTTGGGGTTGTGTTCAAGCACTTTGAACACCACTGTGGAGTGGGCTGTGCACCCAGAGGGCTCTGTGGGCCTGGGAGAGCTCAGGTGCTGCCACAGTGATTCCCTGCCTGGTGCTGTCACAGCACATCCCAACACCAGGAGGGTTCTCCAGGAGTCTGGGATAGGGAGGAAAAGCCAGGGAGGATGGATTTAGTACAAGCCTGGACTGTATCTTGGCTTCTTTTTGTGAAAACCTGTCAAAGCTACGTCAGAAATGGGTTTTCTTGGGGTTTGAGATTTTTGTGTGTTTTGTGGTGGTTTTCTTTTCTTTTTTTTTTAGTACCACTTTGTGCATTTAGGCAGAGAACCTTAGAGGAATTTCAGGGATGTCCATGGGGTCTTTTCCAAGCAGCCATGACCTTCATTGCCCATACCCTCAGCTTGGCTGGATGTCAGCCAGCTCTGCACTAGAAAGCATGTGGCTTTGTCAGAGAGCTGCTAAGCCTGAGCTCTCACCAAAAATAGGGATTAGAAATGCATTCAATGGTTCTCTTAATGACTTTATAAAAAAGTGAAATGTAGTAGGGTTTTACAAACAGTATGTTTTTCATGTGAGATTTAGATGAAAGCAAAAAGAAAAAGAAGTTCAAACCTGAATCTGTGGCAAAATGAATCTTTTTCATTACAAGATGATTCAGTGCAGAGAAATGTTCTACTTTTTTAATGATTTACCAACTGTCTTCAGATATACTCAGTAATTCAAGTTAACAAATTATCATTCTGTTGAAAAACCACATTTTTTTTTTTGCTGAAAAAAAAAATCAAGAAAAAAAAGCTTTGTCTGGGTACCAGGGAAGGGCTCCTGGTGATATGTAGCTTTATGCTGTGGTGATAGGGAAAAAAAGTGGAGTGAGCTGATTACTTACACATAGATATGTGTGTTTGTGTGGATAAAAGGTATTTTAAGGTGTCTTTAAAAGATCTTTAATCTGCTTGATTGATGGGCAACCAAGCCCTGAGGTAGAGATGCCAACACAATGTGTTTGGGGGAGTTCCTACCTCATCAGACATCTGAAGAAGGTATCTCTGGGCCACTGAGGCTTCCGTGAAGAGAAAAGTTCATAGCAGGGAGAAAACACAAAATCCAAAGCCCCTGAGTGTGGCCAGGCAGTTGCTTTAGAAAAAAAAAATAAAATAATAGAGTTTCCAGGAAAAGCCTCAAGATGCTCGTGGTGAGGTTGAGTGAGGGAACACCTGGGGAAGATTGATTAAGAGGCGGCCAATGTGTGCGTGTGATTTATGAGGAGTGGTCCTGGCTTTAGTAGGAGTTCTTTGGAGATATTGCTGCTATGGTGCAGGGCAAGAAAACTCCTGGATGCAATGTAGTTACCAGATTGTCAAACATCACTTGATAAGGTTCCACGACTGAGATTATTAACTTAGCGAGGGAGAAACGAAATACGAGGTCAAATAAGCTGAGGGGGGGGCCAGAAACCTGCTCTGAGAGACTGGAACTCTCTCTGTGCATCCAAATCAATATGTACATCTGTGTGTGTGTATATATATGTCCATCTGTCTGTCCATCCAGCTATTTATTCACTGAAGTCACTCCTGCTCCTCCTCCCTGGCAGCTGGGAGCAATTCAGGAGGAATGGCTGCTTCAGCTGGGAGAAGATTGTTTCAGGGACTGGCTCCCCTTTGAACCTGAGTTTTCCCATTCAAGGAGAGGGATTGCTCCCCTGTGTGCTGGGTGGTGGAGCTGGAAGCAGGTGATGGAGTTTGGAGATGCAGAGGCTGGGAATCGTGTGGCAAAGTGGGCACAACCTGGGGGCCTGTATCCCAATATCCCAGTGACTGCCAGTTCAGTGTCTCCTTCCTCTAGTCCACTGTGGCTTTGTGGATCTCCCCAGGTGCCCATCCAGGTTTAATCCCCTTGAAATAAATGCAATGGAAGAAATTACATTGGAAAAGAAACAAAATGCAGTTGGGCTCTGCTCTCATCCCACCTCTTCCACCCCCTCCTTTTTCTCTCCCACCACCATCAGTTTGATCTGTTGTCTGTCCAGAGCCTTTGAAAAGTTTCCCAATGCAGGGTGAGGGTCAAGCCCTTCCAGAGCTCCCAGGGAATGATGGCCACAAATGGGAAACCACAGTTCTTGATAAAGCCATTTCTCCTCTTTTAAGTGCTTATACTCTGTCCAACGCACCAAAGCCCTCATTTTAAGACGTGATGAATAACTAGACTATGCCTGAAGGATGGTTAAATGAATACACAGTGTTTTCCAGCTGGATAAAGACAGGGGAGCAGATAAGAGAAGTTGATAACTTTGGCTTTTGGAGTGATCAATGGCCTCAAGATATGTCTTATTAATGTTGGCAAAATGAAGGTTTTTGAACATCCCTGGAGCTTGCAATGCCTGAGAGTCTGGAATGTGCAGCCCTGTATTTACTGTCTTTCAAATGCATCAGTAGAATTTTCTGTAATGTAGTCTCTGGGTTTGTTTTCATGTCATTTTGAATTCTCTAGGGAATAACAGTGACTGGGCTGTGTTCCCCCTCCTTTGATAAGGTTGTGTCTTCTGGAATTTTGTGTTTGGAGGTGAAGCTTTGAAAAATGTGTCCAAAAGGGAGTGAGGCAGAGAGACAGGCAGCTTTGCAGACTCTGCTTCTGCTCTTACTCAAGACAAGGTACCAATCTGCTGCTTTCTGTTCTGTTCTCCAGAGCCTGACCAACAAGATCTCTCCCGTTCCTGGTCACTCTTGGCATAGAAATGTGCACTTCTGAAACCATACAATGAGACATCAGGATGCTTTTTAGGTCTTATTGAGAATTCAGACTATTAGAACAAAAGAGAAAGGAGGAAGGCATAAAGCCTTCTCATAAATCCCAGAAATCTTTTAATGCCTTCAGCTCTAAAGCTACAATGGGGTAAAAACCACAGCTAGAAAAAGAATATGGGACACTCCTTCCCTGAAGCAAGGAATGAGTCAGACCAGATACAGTCATGGCATCACCTTGGCATGCCAAAACAATGATGGCCCTCATTTGGGGCTGAAGGGAAGGAAGTCCTGTGGACTGGGGCAATCAGGATAAATCCACTTCTGAAGCATTCTTTTTGAGGGGATACCTAAAACCCTAAACTGAGAAGGGGGTTTCAAATTAGGAAGGGTCAATGGCTCATACTCGTATTGGGGAGGTTCAAAGTTAGTGGGATCATCAGCCAAAAGGGAATTCCAGACAAAGCCCTTCCCTGACAGGACTGGCAGATGATGGAGGCAGCTGCCAAGAGCTCCACAAAGGCCTCATGTGCTTTTAAGACTTGGGTAGATGTTTTTATAGAAAAAGAACCGTGTGTGGGAAGTTCAGAGGGAAAGAAGTGACAGTGGGGAGGGGAATGAGATGCAAGAAGTGGGAACAGGGACGTGTTTTAGGGCTCTCAGCCCTTTTTGAGAACTGTCTGTAGGGCTGTCTCCTGTCCTGACCTGTCTAGTGCTGACCTGAAAGGGGCTTTTCCAGCAAACCCCTGCTCTGGTTTGTTGTGTGTGAGGCTGCCTTGAATCAGCTCCTGGGAAGAGCAAGTCAAACTGGAGCACAGCCCATCAACTTTTCTGGGGGAATGTTCCTGTGAGCTGCATCCTGTGCTTGCACCCAGCTGATCCATGTTCCTACAGGCACTGTAAACCACAAAGGTATACTTGGGAGTCCTTACCTTGGNTCCAGCTGATCCATGTTCCTATAGGCACTGTAATCCTCAGCCTGCTGGAAAAGATGGTAAACCACAAAGATATACTTGGGAGTCCTTACCTTGGATAGACTGTACCAGAATTTGCAGCACTCTTCCAAGGCAGGATGGGATGGCTGACAGTGTGGCCCCATCCCCACACACATTTCCCTTGAAAATTAACTCCACCCAAGCCAAAACCAGCCCAGGGAGACAACTCTACCTCTCAGAGAGATCAGGTGTTCTTGCAGTCAGGGCTGTGGGAGTCCTTGTCATCTCACTTTAGCTATTTAAACTGTAGGCATTGACTTTGAACAGCCCATCCAGGCTTTTCTTGAAGCAGCATTCATGTCCTTGGGCTCCTAGAGATGCTGCAGGTCAGCAGAAAGTCCAGATAAAGCATGTGGTTGTAGGGATGCCCCAGCAGTGCAAGACAATGCTCTGGCTTTGGGTGAGGACAGGGACTTGGCACAGAGTCAGATTTCTGTTCTGAGCCCCTCATAAGCCTAGACAGAAAGATAAACAGAAATGGGAAACAGGGGCTGGATCAACAGAAACACAGCTTCTATTCTGATATTTGCTCTTGGTGGTGGTTGCATTCCTTTAAAGCAGAGAGCAAGTCATCAACAAGACAATAATAATCACAGCAACAATTAAAAAAATCCACGTCCACCAGGCCTGTTTCCTAATTCCTGCTTTGGCATGGGCTGTCTGCTGCCTGCTCCTCGTGTTATAGCTCTGCTGGGAAGTGATAAGGGGCAGCACAACCTCCTGTACTTTAAAGTGCACTAGAAATAGAAAGAGAGATACAGAGCTACAAAAGGAACCCGCCTGCCCTCAGGCTTCCCCCTGCTCCAACACCCAGGAGCCCCCTGTAGCCGTGCAAATCCAGAACAAATTCCCTGTTCTCTCTGCTGGACAGAGGCTCAGTCTGCTGCTCCAAACTGGAACATCTCTGCCTTAACTGAATTTGCTGTGATTGAGGTGAACAATACCCCTTGGTATAGAACCTCCTCTTCATTTTGGGCATAAGGTAGTGGTGGACTTAGCAGTGGTAGAAAAATGATGGATTATATATGGAATATATATAGAAGTTCTTCCCTGTGAGGGTGGGAAGGCCCTGGCACAGGTTGCCCAGAGAAGCTGTGGCTGCCCCTGGATCCCTGGAAGTGTCCAAGGCCAGGTTGGATGGAGCTCTGAGCATCATGGTTGAGTGGAAGGTGTCCCTGCCCATGGCAGGGGCTGGAATGGGATGAGCTTTAAGGTCCCTTCCAACCCAAACCATTCTGTCAGTCTATTGATTCTTTAGCAGAGAGTTCCATGGATCATTCAGGTATAATGATGAAAAAGAAGACAAACTCCTCCTCCTGTTTGGAAGGGAGGAGATTTGGGTGGCTTGTGGGTCATCAAATGTGATTCCTTTTGGGCTCTGTTGCTTTTTCCTACTGTTCATTTCACAAATCCCTCACAGACCAGCCCCTGCAGAGACTGGCCAACCAGGTAGATGATGGAGCAGGGAACTTTTCCAGCAGATGTGGGTTTGGACTTGCAAGACCAATGGAGGGTGTCAGACTCTCTGCTTTCCCTGTATTTGTTGAGGTACTTGAAAGAGAGAAATGACCTCTGTGAAGCCAAAATCTTTGCTCAAAGTCTAGAAGAAAACACAACACTTAACATCAAATATTTGTTTTGACCTCAAAGAATCATCCAGACTTTGTCCATGGGATAAGTGACGGTGAGATCTTGGTGTTTGCTCGTGCAAGTTGGCAACTAACTTCAAACCATCTCTGCTGCTGGACATGTGCTGAGCTCACACTACTGTGTCTTCACCAGAACTGCTCTTGCAGCACATGCTGACCCTGATTTTTCGTTTTTTGGCGGTGGATTTAGTTATGCACCTGCTCAGCTGTTTTACAGAGGTGGACCCAGGACTTCAAAAGCTACATGGGAATATCTAATCCCCACTTTCCACCCTGCTCACACACATGTGCTTCTACCCTCCAAAGCAAACACAAGGTGAGGACTGCTTTCCACGAAGAGTTTTGCTCTGTTTTCGAAGAAGAGACCTGGGAAAACCTGTGGAAACTTTCTCGCTGGCCCAAGCGAATGGAGAGAAAGAAAACATTCTCCGGAGTCAAAAAGCAGAATGTTTTTGTTTTTTCTTGCCTTCAGAGATGAACATGAAAAGCAATTTATGAGGGAAAGGGGAATAGCTGTCTGTAGAAACCACAAAAAAGCTTTCTAGGACCTGGCTCCAATCTTGCTGTGCTTGGATTAACTGCTGGTTCACAACCTGGATGTCAACAAGAGTCAGGCATGATCAGCTCCTCTGCAAACTCCTCTCCTGTCTTTGGGACATGGGAAAGGGGGTCTATCCCTGAAATCCACAGTTGGATGGGCCAATAAAGAGGCAACTGTTGTTTGATCAGAATTAGTTCAGCCTGGATCTGAGCTTGCTAAAGCTCTGCTAAAATCCGAGCCTTGCTCTTCCTCTCGCACCCCTCCCCAGATCAAAGACTGGGGGAATAAAACAAAAGGAAGTGGTTGAAATAGTCCTTAAAGAGGAAATTCTTGTCTAATTCTAGGTCATGGCAAGGGCTGTGTGTTCTGCACGGGGAGATGAGAGACTCTACCATGACTGGAAAAGACATTGGCCGGTTTGAATCCAGCACTAAAGACTTCCTCCCATCTGGCCCCTCAAAAAAGGAGGAAAAAAGAGAAGTGTTTTTGTGCATGGAAAGGGTGGCTCGTTACGCAGGAGGAATCATGTCCTGGCTGCTTGGGGAGGCAGGATGTCGGCCTCGGAAGGCCGAGAGTTTATTTTGGAAAAGCAAGCTCCAAGTTTCTCATCTGCACATGGATGTGCTTCACCTCCCTCTCCTCCTCCAGCCCCCTCCTCTCCTGTGCCTTTCCTGCCGGTGTTCCTGGGAGCTCCCAGCCCTCCTGGTGGCCCTGTCCCCAACCCTGGGGCACGTTGTCATTGTCACCTGCTGGCAGCAAAGCTCCTGGCAGAGGAGGGTGATGCTGGAGGCTGGTTTCCTCTTCCCAAACCCATTGTGGTGCTGCCCTGCTGGGAAACCTTGGCTTCTTCAGTTTCCACACTCCAGCTCGCTCCTTCCACGAGCTTCCAAAGCGCTTTGTGAGAAGCCAAAACACCTGCTCTGGGAACTCAGATCCTTGGGGGAAGGTGGCAGAGATGCTCCTGGCTGGACTGGCACGATCTTTTGGTCGTAATTGCAGGTAGATATGAATCCTTCTTTGTCTCCTGCAGCACCTCTCACACTCCTATTTAATTATCTCCTCTTTCCCCCTTTGCCAACAGCACCTTTCTCTCCACCTCCTCCCTTGCTGCAT
The DNA here is from genome assembly GCA_013397135.1 of Pachyramphus minor. NCBI lineage: Eukaryota > Metazoa > Chordata > Aves > Passeriformes > Tyrannidae > Pachyramphus > Pachyramphus minor. The sequence goes on from VYXB01005987.1 coordinate 20,128, forward strand.
TTGTCGGGCGTGTCAGCTTGAGCCCTCTGCCCTGGCTCCCTGAAATGCCCCCTCACAACCAGCACTCATGTCTTGCTTGCAGGAGGTGCCAGCCGGTGTCACTTCCAGAGCTCCGCTCTTCCCGTGGGATGAATAACGGCATCGCTTGGCTGTGCCAGCTCCTGCTGCCGCCCAACGCCCGTCTGAAGTCAGTCCAGGAGCCTGATCTTGAGTTACAGAATGACAGCAAGGCCTTAATCTCATGTACAATTAGTGGTCAAGGCTCAGCTCTAGAGATGCAAGCAAAGAGACGCAAGTTCCCGCTATGTGCTTTTTCAGCAACAGCCCAATAATTCCCCAAATCCCAGCTTTGGATCGCTCGGCTATTATTTTGGAAAGGGGAACAAAAATAACAGAACTTAGCCCGTCGCAGCCCCTTGAAGTGGACTCAAATGGAAATAAAAGCCCTTTTGCGGAGGGAGCTTTGGATTGATTTTTTCGTTGCGTGTCCAAAAATTACTTGGAAAGCCCACGTCGGCCAAAGGCCAGGGTCTGGTCTGCGTACCTGCACTGCTGTCCAGATGGAGGAGAAACAGAACAGATGCATCGAGATGAAGAGAAGGGTTTCAGAATGTGTTTTCAAAGCCTCCTGTTCGCTGAAAGGGCTGGAAAGTGATTTAGAAAACGTTTCTAGGGTTTCCTTTGAACATAAGGAAAAAATTGACTTGGACAGTGCTAACAGAGTGCCTTTCCAGCCTTACCACGGTGGGGAAATGTCATTTGCTTGCTAGGAACTCAACCCAAACCCTCCCTTGGGTCAGCTGCCTCTGTGCTGAGCAGGCTGGTGTGGGAGGAGACAAGCACATGGGAATTTGAATGAGACTCTTAAAATATTTGGCCTTCCTATAATGGAGGTTGAAGCTGGCCAACACTTCGGTATTTCTTTTCCTACAGCTTTGCCCAAGTGTCCACGGAGATCTGTGACTGCAGTGCTCTCACAGGTTCATTAGTTAGAGGCAAAAGGAAGGGAAAGTGATTCTTGCCCTGCTCTCAGTGTTGGTGAGGCCACACCTCGGGTGCTGTGTCCAGTTCTGGGCCCCTCAGCTCAGGAAGGACATGGAGGGGCTGGAGCAGGTCCAGAGAAGAGTGACCAGGCTGGGGAAGGGACTGGAGCACCAGTGCTGTGAGGAGAGGCTGAGGGAGCTGGGGTTGTTTAACCTGGAGAGGAGGAGGCTCAGGGGAGACCTCATCCCTCTCTACAACTCCCTGACAGGAGTTGTAGCCAGGTGGGGGTTGGTCTCTTCTCCCAGGAACCAGCAGTAGGACAAGAGGGTCTTCAGCTGTGCCAGGGGAGGTTGAGGTTGGATATTAGGAAGAAATTTTTTCCAGAGAGAGGGATCAGCCATTGGAATGGGCTGCCCAGGGAGGGGGTGGAGTCACTGTCCCTGGAGGTGTTTAAGGTGAGACTGGATGTGGCATCAGTGCCATGGGCTGAGAACCACAGAGGGGTTGGATCAGGGGTTGAACTCGATGATCTTGGGGGTCTTTTCCAGCCTGGTTGTTTCTGTGATTCTTTGGCTGGCCTGGACCTGGCTGAGGCTCCCATCCTCAGGAAGCTGAGCAGTTACACCCACCTCAGGTGGTGCACGAGCCTTGGCTGGCACGAGTGGGCTCCTGCTTTCTAGTCCTTCAGTGAATCCACACTGACTGGAACCCTGGTCTCTGGATCTGTGCAAACATGGATGAATGAAAACTGTGCACCCACTGCCCCATCTCACAAGTCCTCGGATTTGAAGAATTTCCTTCCAAGTGCTTGGCAAGGCAGGAGGTTCAGGAAACCAGCAGCATCAGTGTGGCTTCACCTCCTGAAACCCATCTGCTTTGGGCCCTGGATGTGGATATTGGACTCCCTCCCTCTTCTCAGTCTTTTAGGCATAGTTGTTTTTCCACTACAAAAAGGGAAATTTTGAAAAACAGGGATCCACGTGTTTTTCTATTTCTACTACATTAAGTGTAGGCCCAGAAAAAGGAAAACCAGGCATCTAGATTAGTATCAGCAGCGATTTCCATGGAAACCACGGGGTTTTTAACAGCTCTGAAGACTGATGATGATGTATGTTCACTAAAGGTGAAGTTCTGGCAGCCGGAGCTAATGCTGAAACCGCTGGATCTAACATGGAAATCAACGTGGGACTAATGTGGAGCTTGATGGAAAAACATGGTGCTCAGGCCAGATGAGCAAATCAGGTAAAGCCAATGTGGAAGAAAACATCAAGCTTGACCAAGAATAACCAGTGGAGGGCCAATGTCCCAACTCACATATATATGGACACCAGACCCTGCTTTCCGTTTATAATATTGCTTTACAACCTTCTGGCAGCGTTCCTTACCCTAAAAGTGGTGTTCAATTCCCTTCCCACTGAAGGCCCGTGTATTCCACCACTGTGGGCTGGTTTGGGAGAGAAGAGAACTAGTCTTCAAGTGTCCAGAAACCACATACAATGAGAAAAGCAGAATTGACAAGTGTAAAAGGTCTATTTTTACAGAGTCCAATGATGTATTTGAGCTGCAGCAAGTTGTTAAATGCACTGAGGACTGAATTGATCCAGACTCCAGGCCTTTGTTGTGGGAAGCTATGGAAGTTCCTCACCTCCTTGAAAGAGGCACTGAGGTGTAAGATACAGGTCTTGCATCATATTTAATCTCTGAGTTTTCCGGTGGCTCTTCTCTGAATGTGGATTTAGGTATTTTATCCTTCATTTTCAGCCTACCTGAGATGTGTAAATTGGTATATACTTGAACTTGAGAAAGTATATACCACACATCCATCATCCCTGGTGTTATCCAAGGGTTTCTAGGCTTGAATGTCTAACAAGGAATGACCTGTGCCTTGGATGTAGAGCTGGAAGCAGCAGTTAAACAGAAAATGGAGCTGGTGCCGTGGAGAGAGGGCACAGGGGAAGAGCAGGAGAGATCTTACTCTTGCTTGCTGGGGTTCCCCAGCAGAGCTATGGATGCGTGAATCAGGGCTTGGGGTGGCTGTTCCTGGTCTCTGCCCCAGGGCTGGTTTTGGCTGCAGCACCCCCTGAAGTGTCTTGCAGCATCACTCTGGCAGCGACAGAAAGTTGCCTTCTGGTGTTGTTACTGTTGTGTGGGCGTGAGCTGACTGAGGAACCTGGAGCTGGAGTTCAAACCTGTCTCACCATCTCCTGGGCTTCCCAGGTTAGCAGTGATCCTGGAGGACTGCTCTTCTGTCACCACTAATCTAGAGAGCCTGGCTTTGTTGGGCTCACACCCCACTTACCATCACTCTGCTGACTGGTAGCCTGCGCTAAAAAGAAGGGCTGGAACAAACCCTGAGTATGATGCATGACTTTCAGCTGAGGAATTTTTTCCCTGTTCCATGTAGATGCATAGCAGTGGTAGATTCATGCATGGAAGATCTGTGCCTGAAAAATTGTCTGTCTTCAGCTGTCATCTATTTTAATAAAGGCAGGATGGAGAGGGAATAGCTTTTCTTACCTTCACAGACCATCGCTGCTGCAGCAGCACTACAGCAAAGCTGGATCAATATGCAGAGAGGGAAAGTTGTCTCTTCAGAGAGACAAGCAGACAGACAAATAGAGAGCGAGCCAGATTCTCCTCTGTTATATTCATGTAACTCCAAAACTATTAAAGGAACTATTTGTAACCAGGAACAGAATCAAACTGCTGGCGTGGCTCCCCGTAAAAGATTTCCAGTTCAATCTTCGATGGCATTTTAATAGCAACAGCTACTCATCAGCAATGTCAGGGTTAAATACTCCCAGCATGTGTGCAACTGCAGAAATGCCCCAAGAAGAAGCAAGGAAATATTTCCATCTTAAACTCCGATAAGGAGTGAAAACGTGCAACTCGTTCCATATGGTGGCTGAGAGCCCCAAGCCAAGCGGAAAGACTCGGAGTCTGCCAGCGAGTAAGAGCTCACAAGCCTGATAAATGAGTGCATTGCTTTGGGAAAGCCAGAGACAAAGTCACACCAGAAAGAAGAAAACAGAAGAAAAGTGAGGAGTCTTTTAAAAAAAAATAAAGTCAAGTCTTACCCATTCGTCTTGTTGGATGGCAGCAAGAATTTCTGGAAATGTTTTACATGTCAAAGATTTAACCAAGCTGGGATGTTTGTGGACAAGATGTTATGCAATGAATAAATAAATCAGGGGAAAAAAAGCGAGGGGAAGAGTCTATCTTCTCTCCTGCTTTACAAAAATGATCCTGGAGCGAGACAGCTGCATTCTTCTGGGATACTCTGCACAAGCCAGGATGAAAGTGTTCACAGGCTGGAGATGGACTGTTCTCAGATTTCTCCATGGGAGATGATGCTGTGCTTGGTCATACAGCAGGGAAAAGCTGCAGGACAGCTATGGCCAGAGAAGCATCTGAGCACTGGGCATCCTCCTCCAGCAGCAGGATGTAGATTCCCAGCTGCTCCCCAGGGCTGTGGCCACCCCCAGCACCAGGCATGGGCCAAACAGAGGTGGGGCCATCTGGCACCCGGGGTCAGGGATCAGGGGAGAGCCAGGCTGAGTTGGAAGGGAGCAGAGGGTCAGGGCAGATTGCACACCTCCTGCTCAGTGCCTGAGATTTGGCAGGGCTGCATTCTTGGCTGAAGGGATCTGGCTGTACAATGGATTTTTGAAGAGGAGTGGGTAAATTCACAGCTTGGCTGCTTGGAGGGAAGGCTGTGCCCTTCAAAAGGTCTTGCAACTGTTAGGCAAGTCACCTCCCACAACCTGAACACGCTCCCACATTGAGTCAGATCAGAAAGAGGGGAGGAAATCAACCACACAAACAAAATCCACTCCCCTCTTCCTCCTCCAAACAGGGACTTTTTTTATCCAGGAGCTGCTTTGAAGCTGGGACTGTAAAAGCACTGAGGTTCTCTGCCACGGGCAGTGACAGGAAATCTTAGCTGGTAATGATTGTCCTGCTACATAAGCACTTCTGCATGGGCAGACAGCAGTTCCACCTGTGCCAGCTCTCTGACTTTACCCAGACAAGGCATGCAAAGCCAAGAGCATTTTGTTGGGCTAAAAAGAGCAACAAAAAGAGCAAACCCTCAATTTGGTAAATTGCTGGGCAAGGCGATAAATGGTACATGAACTGGCCAATATAATCTGGCTGGAAAGTTGAAAAGAATCCCACTTTCTCGTGAGCCTAAAATATTTCTTTTTCTAGAGTACCTTATTTTCCAGCTGTGTGCCACGTTATTGACTGGCCAAAATGTTTGTTCTCCGCTCTGTGCTCCTGCTCTGCAGCTGCTGACAAAGCTGGGCGCTCAAAATTTCCCTGGCAAAAGGGAAATTAAAGTTTCCTGTGTTTGCTGTGCTGTGCTAGAGCAGCTGTGGTGGTGCCTGGACATCCGGGTTACACCTGGACTACAAATAAGGAGGATTTATTGGCTGGAGAAGGTTCAGATGGAAGGAGGGAGTTTTGCTGGGATGGAGGCACCAGTGGGGACCTTTGTGGTGTGGGTGCTCAGATGGTGAGGTTGGGACAATGTCCTCAGCACAGGAAAGGAGTCTCAGCTCCCCCTGGACCTGGGGAAGGTGAAGGTGGAGCTCTAGTGGTGCAGCAGGAAGGTGTTAGAATTTAGGAGACTTTATTTCTGGAGTCAGGGATGGTGCCTTGGACCATATAGAGTTTCTCAGGTCTGTTGGTGCATTAGCCAGTGCCTGGAACCTGCTTGGCTCTCCTGAGTGGGCTGTTTGGGGCTTGATTAAATCAACAGGCTGAGCTGAGATTAACTGCTCTGGTTGCTGCTAAATCAGAGCAAGATGTTAAACCAGCCTGGTGCTGAGCCTGTCCCAGCACCTCTGCCAGCCCTTCTATCTACAGTAAAACCTGTGTGTTGTTCCCCCCCACCTGAGCCCTGGCAAGATGCTTCACTTTGGCTGTGGTTGTTGTCCATCCTTCAGCCTCCCCTGTGGCTTTTCCAGGGCTGTCACCTCCCCTTTGTGTTGCCCCATGTGATGTTCATGCTCCCAGGCTTATGGAAGGGAGGTGCTGTGTAATCCCACCACTCTGTGCCCACAAGCCTGGCATTTATTATTTGCTGAGGCTTTCTTGAGCCAGCCCAAGACATTGTAGGGAAGTCTTCTCCAGGCCTGGGCTGGCCAAAATTTCTGTGGGTGGAAAAATCTTCAGAGATTAAATGTTGAGACTTCTCAGATGATGGCCCCTTTGATTTCCATCGAAAAGCAAGTTAAAGAGCTAATTTTGATTATGACATCTCTCTATCCTTGCAAAACACCCTCCCACTAAAAGGCCTATGCGTGAATTATAGGGCCAGATTTTCCTTTGTGTTTTCTTTTTTACCATCATTTACAGCTCAGAAAAATTCCTGTAAATACACAGAGTTTCACACTCTGTTTTCCCACGCAGCCTCTATGTGGTTGAACAAATTCTCTCAAAGATCTCAAAGTTAGCTCGATAAATATCAACCATCAATGGGTTTGGACCAGGCTTGCTTTACTTCAACCCTTGTTTTAATTGTACAAGGGAGCATTTGTAGCATCTGGAGAGGTCCAGACCTGGAAATTCCTGTATCAACGCTGATGTTAATCCAATCAAAGGTGACTGCTGAGAAATCAGCCTCCTCTTCCAGCAGTTTTCTTTAAACAGATGATGTTCCAGGTTGCTCAAGTGCATTTCTGGGTTCAGCAAGTGTCCCCTCGAAGGGGAACTGTTTAGTCCTGGGAATGCAGGGCACCAACCTCACCTGGGAAGGTGATTTCCCGAGGCTGAAGCTCCTCTCTTGCACTTTGGCTGTGCTGACCCTGCCAGCACCACCACCATGGGATATTTGTCTGCATGTTTTGTGAACTGGGATGATGTTCATGTTTTCCCCAGATATTTATTTATTTTTTTTAAAGCATTGCCAACTTAGGCAATCAGAAAACTGTAGCAAACATTACAACATTTGTTTTTCAAGGTTTTTCTTCCATAGGAAATTCCTTTAATGAAAAATCCCTTTTGAAGGGCTTCTTGAAGACTGCAGCTTGGAAGATGTCCCAGTCTCCTGACCTGAGGTTCTGGCTCAATCTTCCAGATGGAGAAGATACAGCTTTTAAGTCAGGTCTGTATCTTATGGCCCTAAACCACAATCTAGACTTGTCCTGGCCTAGTGCCTTTTGGAAAGAGTGGATCTGTTAGAGGTCATTCCATGTAGACATGAGAATGGCTCAGATCAAAGGTGCCTCCGGCCCAATATCCTGTCTCTAATGGTGCCAGTAGCAAATGTTCAGGGCGAGATAGAAGATCATGGCAAGTCCCTCGTGATACTTCCTATAGTCCTTCCAACTCAGGGCAATTTGCAGCTGAAGGACTTCCTGAGCTCTGGGTCACATCCTCATCCTCAGCCCTGGATGGATCTCTCGATGTCTTTAATTGTTGTTTGAACCCATTTGTGCTTTGGCTTCTGCAACATCCGATGACAATGAGTTCTGCCACTTAATTATGAGCTGCTTAAAAACAGCACCATAAATCAGAGTAGCCTTCAATTGTAATAAAAGCCTTGGATTTGGATAAGATTGCCAGCATGGATAAAGTCTACTCAGCTGTGTTCATGTGTTCTGTCTGCAGCAATGGGAGCCTCACACCAAAGCAGGGGGAGTACAACAAGTTTATGGCAAGGTCTTCAAGAGGGACTGGTAATTCAGGACCCTTCAGCTCTCAGCTGCCTGGTGGCATCTGTTTTGGCAGGGTCTGGTTTATACAGAGCTGCCCATCTGTTTTCTGTTCTGTTACTAGGAAAGGTTTATCCACTTTTGCAGAGGGCTGTGGTCTCTTCTGTTTAAGGAGCAAGGTCAGGGGAGTGGATACTTTTCCTGAAGCAAAGAATTTTCAAAGACTGCACTGAAGCTGTGTTGCAAACCTGCCCAGAGATGTCCTGCTTGCTGCTCAGCCTGGAGGAGTTTCTTTGTGAAAACCTTGGTTTTATTGGAGGCCGTGGAGGAAAGCCTGTCTCTGCAGGAGAACTCTGCTGGGAAATCAACTGCTGGAGAGATCCTTGCTGTAAGGTAGGGAAGGGCTTTGAATGCCAATCTCACTGTGCAGACCTGGACTAACAAGTGCTGCTGGAAGAGGAGAGCCCAGAGAAGCTGGGATGATCCCACACTCATCCAGCACCCTGAGCCATGGGAGCCTGAGCTCTGCCCCACCCTGTAGAAGGCTCCAGAAGGTCTTTCAATTTGTCACAGCAACACAAAAAGAAGACCTGCTCTGAATCTCGGCCTTCATTTGGTAGTTAGACATGTCCTATGTCCTCAAGGCAGCTCTGAGAGCTACACCTGATTTCCTTCCTGACATTTTTGCTTTTTCTTTCCAATAATTATTTCTTTGGGGATGAGAGTGGCAAAGCACTCATCACTGCAGTGTTTGCTTGTTGGGAAAACCCCAACCATTTATATTTCCTTAGAGTCACCTTGGCACCCCCAGCTCCTCAGAGTTTCTCTGGGCAGTTTTCTGCTGTGAATTTTTTGGGGAAAAAAGGGGTACAATTGCTTAATCCTTCCATCTAAGTAAAATCATCTGCACCGGTAAATTCTCCAGGAGATGTACAGTTCACTGCCTGTCAGGCCAGGATATTAAATTAAGCAATCTTCATCAGATAACACATCTTCTGGTTCATGTAAAACGTCCAGCAAATCGTTGCACTCATAATTCAGCCCGATTGAAAGGGAGCTGCTAATCCATTCCACTTTGGAGAGACTCGGGAGCACGGCAGAGGGGTTGTCTCTGCAGGAGACCCCTGTTTGCAGCCATGCACGTGAACGGGCTCCTTTGGGCCCTCCTCCCCTCCCCACATCCCCCAAAAGGGCAGCAGATAGTGCTGCTGTGGCTGCCCATCTCCACTGACCCTTTCAGGGCTGTGTAGCGTGGCCTGGTTTAGCTGCTACACAGGGAATCCTTTTAAGGGATGAAACCTGCACTTGGGGAAATCGTTCTGCTTCGGTGCCCTCCTGGCAGGTGTGGGTGGTGGTGATCCTGCCCTGGTGAGCCTCATCTGGAGTGCTTTGTCCAGCTCTGGGCTCTTCAGGACAACAGAGACAGGGAGCTCCTGGACAGAGTCCAGTGGAGGGCAATTAAGATGATGAAGGGACCGGAGCATCTCTCTGACAAGTGAAGGCTGAGGGAGCTGGGGCTGTTCAGCCTCAAGGGGAGACAGCTGAGAGGGGATCCCATCCCTGTCTGTGTCTCCAGGGGGGGTGGTCAGGGGATGGACCAGGCTCTGCTCAGGGAGGGAATGGGACAAGAGGAACAGGCAGGAACTGATGCCCAGGAAGTTCCACCTGAACACAAGGAAGAACTTCTTCACTGTGGGGGTGACTGAGCACAGGAACAGGTTGCCCAGAGAGGGTGTGGAGTCTCCCTCACTGGAGATATTCCAGCCATCTGGACACACTCCTGTGCCATGTGCTCTGGGATGACCCTGCCTGAGCAGAAAGGTTGGACCAGATGACCCCCTGTGGTCCCTCCCAACCTGACCCATCCTGGGATTCTGTGAAACCTCAGGTAAGACTCATCTCTGGGATTCTGTCCTGTCGCTCTCCTTGGTGGCCCTGAGCTCCTGCCCCACCCAGAGCTTTGCTGTCCTTGCCAGCCCATCCTTCCATTGCAGCCAAACCAGGGACCAGCTGAATCAGAACACCCAACATCATGGAAACCCTGAGAGTGTTCTGGTTGTCATCAGCAATGACAAAGATCACAGCAGTAGTAGGAGAACTTTTTTATTTGCTGATGCTTTGTAGGTTCACATTGTTGCAGCCTCCCCAGTCATTTGGGGGAACCATCTCCCATTTCTTCTATTTCTGTTTTATTTAAAGTTGAATTATGCTGTGATTACATGATTCCAGAAGCTGGGGCTTGAGGAAAGGCAGAAAAGACTGCTGTCCCAGGGTTCAGGAAAGCCACATGGGCTTCATGCTCTGCTGCCTGGGTAAGCCCTGCCCTAAGTCCTTTCTGGGTCCCAACTCCTTAAAACTTCTTTGCAAATTCTAGAAAATTTCACCTGTAAAAGAAAATATGAGGACTTTTGACTGAATAGAGCAGGATTTAACCTGTTGCTGCCTTTATCAGACGCTCTGGAGAGAACATCAGGCTGAAGCAGAGTAAAGTGCTTGGCAGATACTCCCATGTTCCATGTTCCAGCTCTGACATCAATGACTTTCTGTCTGTTGGTTCAGGCTGTATTAGCTGTGTGCAGATTTTCATGCCACTATTAATTGCAGAGCAAATGAACCTCCTTCAGACCATATGCTGCTGCTACAATGTATGCAAATGTGTTGTCAGTGACAATAAAAAAAAAAAAAAAAACCACAGTTGGACTTGTGTTATTGCCAAGAGACTAAATGCCGATGTTTAAAAAAACTGGCAGCATTTCCACAATGGGACTTTTGTCACATAATCTGTATCTACTGGGATTATCCTTTTAAAAAATTGGCAGTGTCCTCAGAAAGCACAGCCTCTAGCTTATATTATTTTTTTTTTCTCTTTTATCTTTTTCAGTTTTTTGGCAGCCCCTGAAGAAATCTCTTTGCCGTTTGCAGCCTGGCGACTCTCCGCTTTTGCGCGGCGAAATACCAGCTCTGGAGCACCAGATTTCTCCACTCAGCATCTTTGGGACACCCATCGATCAACGACAGGGGGAATTTAAGTAAGAGGGAGGGGGTGGCTTGGAAAATAAACTCTTCACATCCAACCGACGAAGTGGGAAACATCCGCTCCTGGCCCATCTCCACCGGCTCGGGTGGAGCTGTGCCAGCGCCAGGTTTGGCCCCGGCGTCTTTCAACTCATTATTCTTTCATTGGTTATTTGCTGGAGTGTATTGAAAGCCTGACTTTCACATCTGCTTCCTCACGGCTTTTCTTCCCTTCTGTGATGAACACACTTTGTTTTCTTATTTGCTTTTCACAAGGGTGGAGGGTTTTTTTTTTGGAGGGGGGAGAATTGTGGGCCGTGTGCGCACACAGGTATGTCCAGGGTTTGTTATTCCAGAGACTCGCCAGCAATAAGGTATTTTCATGTAGCTGGAAGAAATTAAATGCAGAAAAATTTGCTCTCAAGGCAAATATTTAACTTTTTTTCCCCCCCCTTCAGTTTACTGAAGTTTTAATAAAGAGCCCTATATTTAAAAGCAGAAATCAGTTGCAAAAGGCATTTAAAGCACAGTCTAACCTGTCTGTACTTTAGATCACAATTTAGATAATTATCACTTAAATAGAAACAATCAATGACAATTAGAACAATTAAGTTAATGATAAAAAGTGATTATAAACCAGTCAATTGCTTAGATAACCATTAATTATCTCACTGCCCTCCATAGGGCCTCATTTCCCAACAGCTCTTGAGGACAAGCTCAGCCTCAGTGACATGAGCAGGGCTCCCTCTTCTTCCAAGTTCACCCTTTCCATGGGAGGATGTGGGGCTGGGAGAGCTCAGTGATGGCTTTTTCAAATCTGAAGATCAAGCAAAGCTGCTGAAAGGTAAGTAATAAAAAACTATATATATATATATAAAATTGCAATTTAAAAAAAAAATGCTTATCAACATTTCAGTCGTGAAATTTGTAGCTGGGTATTTGTTGGCCGGTTTGCCAAAAGCAGATTGATTTCAGATATAAAATGCTCCCTGCCCAACAGTAATATCTCAGTGAAGCCACAAATCAAGCAGTTTGGGTTGCAGCCATGTTTCGTTTCTGGCGTGTGCAAAGAGGAACCCACGACCTCCTGCAACGGGAGGAGGCTCCAGAAAGTTCCTGAAGAGAAAATGGGTCCTCAGCATGTTTGGTTATGAGCTTCCCTCAGGAGGGAGCTTGGGAGAAACGGGACAAAACCTGTTTGTGAGCATCTTCAGAAAGATGCAGACTCGCAGATAATCTAAATTTGGTCAAGATGCTTTCCAAGGGGGTGGATGAGGGCGTTGCTCCTGGTGGCTCCTGCGGGTTCCAGAGGAGCCCTTGGTGGCCAGCAATAAAGGTGCTCCCAAGCCTCCTGCTCCTCTGATAACAACAGGGGCTTGTAAGCACATTTGGGAAGGGCTTCTCCCTCCTTTGCAACGGGAGTGTGTGCTGGGCTCTAAATTTCTTCCAGCTGTAAAGTCAGGGAAAACACTGATAAGCTCTGGCTGTCCCCCCGTCCCCCCAGCTGGGAATGATGGATTTACCAGAGGCAACTCAACCTACCAGTTCCCTTCTCCTCCACGGCTGGAGCATATGGAATATATTGCGGTCTGAGGGAAATGCATCCTAAGAATTCCTCCTGCGTCTCTTCAGGAACGTTCCGGGGTGGATTACAGCAGGTGTCATGGAATCCACCACTTAAAGGGGGTTAAGTGACAAGTCACAGTAAACTACAGCCCAGGTCACAGCAGAGCTTTGCATCAGGCTCCCAAAGTCTGGGTGGAGCAATGGAAGCTCCAAAACATTGGAAGGAAAAGAGAGACTTTCCAATGTGAGGGGACAGGGAAATATCTGAGATCTGCCTGGAATAAACTGCTCCTGCCAAGTGTCTGATCCTGGGCTGTGATAAGCTCTTTCCTTATTGTGCTGTTTACTCCCTGCTGCCTGAGGAATAAAATTAAAGACCCGTGTTACTCCTCTGCAGGGGTTTCCTGGGAGATGCACAGGGAAATGAGAATTATAGGAGGCCTTCTGCTCTCTAGGAGTAATGTAACTTTGTCTTTGGAGTTAGTAGAAATTTAGGTTACTGGTGATTATATTTCTGACCAAAAGCAACAGGCCAAACCCTGCAGTTATCCAGCCCCAGGAAGGACACCCTCATCCCCACAGGATAAATTCACTCAGTACCTACAATTTGCTTTGGGTAAAAAGTGGGATCAAGCTGAAACACCAGCAAAGGTACATCCATTATGGGCAGTCAGAACAAGCTGCCAGGCTGATGGGAACTCAGAGTCAAGATAAAAATCTGTGCATTGACCCATGAGGCTGAATTATCCACTATATGGAAAACCACTGACCTAATCGTCTTCCAGGAAAAGGCACGGCACACTGGAAAATGTAGAGAGGCTCGGGAAGAAAATTGGGAAAGACAGACCATTTCTCCCAGTGGAAGATCTGGGTCCTGCTGTGGCCTTGGAGTAGGTGTTTCCAACGGTGCTGTCGCATGTGGAGGAGTTTTCTCCAGTGGAGATTCCCCACAGCACAGAGTGGGCCCTGATTTACTGCCCTCGGAGCATCCAGGCCACCACAGCTACCCTTGGATTGGGATTCAAAGGCAGGACTTAATGTAGGCTGGATCTGTACCTGCCAGGCTTTCCTTCTGCCTCAGTTCCTCCCTAGTCTGTTGTTTCTGCCTCAGCCAAGTCTGCACCAAACCCTGGAACACCCTTTTAGGATGTGCCTGTGCATTCAGGGGTGTAGGAACCTGGGGTTGGGTTTTGCCCATACCCTTCCTTTTCTTTCTCCCCCTAAACTGTGTTTTGCCAACCAACCTTCCCAAACTTCTTGCGCAGTATCCTGGAAAAAGGGACACCAACAACATCCCAGAGCACATGAGTAAGGAACACAGACAGTTCTTTGCAGCAGAAAACACCTCTGAAAAAGTGTCTGGGCAAATCACTGCCCGGTTTTCCCTAGAAAGGGCCTTCACAGGGACTCTGCTTTGTAAGGAAAAGCTGGGACATGCAACCCTGCTGTGTGTCCCAGTACATTTTGAGTGCTGAAGTTTGGGAGCACAACATCACTGAAGGATGTGGGATGATACAACCACGCTGGAGGAGAGGGATTGTTCTCAAGTAACTCTCCACATCTACAAACCACATTTCCAGTTGTCCAGACTCCATCCACAGTCAGTGGAGGGTGATCAGCAGCCCAAGAGACCAGACCAGCCTTTGAACCAGCTGTTGTTTTTAGGGGTGAGGAAAGACCTTCTGAGGTGTCAGTCCCCTCACACTGTTACAGACATGGCCTGGGGACATCCCACCTTTGATGGGCAGCATCAGGTAAACAACTCCCAACCAGTGTCACCCCAGGTGAGACAAGACACAAACTGGAAGGAGTTCCTACAAACTGTGGTATGAGCAAATTCCTCTCGCTCAGAGGTCTGTGTGAATTTGCTACTAAAGTAAGGAAATGTAAAAGCTGGGGAGGTGTTAAACACCTCCAGGCACAGGAGATGTCCAAGGACGTAACAAGGTGCAACTTGAATATCTGACACCTCGCCAGTGAGCCGTGTTTAATGGGTCAGGCAGCAGAGGTGTAACAAAATCAATAATGTTGGAGTGGAGATCTTTGCAGATCCAACAACTGGGTGGTTTGGGTTTGTTTTGGGTTTATTTTTGGCGTGTCGTGTTGTTGGTGGGGTTTTTTCCTTTTTCTTCTTTTTTTTTCCTTCCCTTCCCTCCCTCCAAGTTTTTTGTTCTCTTGTAACTTTTCCAAGTTTAACCCTCAGGAAGACAAAGGTCTGACTGGCATTGAGGTCTATTAGGCCATCCAGTGTTTAGCATGATTTGTGCTGAGAAATATCTGTGAGAGGAGAAAATAGGAGCCGTGTCCAATCCCCCGGGGAAGGAGCTGAGTCTTGCAGACAGGGCTGGAGGCTCCAGCTCTAACCCTGCCAATTGATACAGAAAAACCCCCGTGGCTGCTGTATTACAGCACCAACGAGGAACGTGCCTTCTCTGCTGATCAAAAGTCTAAACCACAGCGTGCTCTGGGCTGCTCTGCCTCTGATCTGCAAATACATCACTGGTTTTTATCACTCATTTTTTCTTTATCTGAGCAGAGCTGGTCTCAAGCGCTACAACCTGATTATCTCTGAGGAGGTTGCCAAAAGCATGTCAGGGACCGTTAAACGGAATAATAAAGGAAGCAGGAGGAATCAAGTGGTTTGAGTAGGAAATCAGAGGGAATTCCTGGCTGAGGCTGCCGGTCTGGTGAAGGCTGGGACTTGCACGTTGCTGTGGAAGAGGGGGACACAGCTCAGGACTGTGAAACCTCATCAAATTAGTGATTTGTGAAATGAAAATATCTCCCCCAACCTTAATTGAGAAACATATTTACACACATGCATGAAATCTGGATGAACAAGCAGCATTAAAAGTTGAACGTCACAGGCCCACTTGGGCCACAGATTTGGCCACACAAAAGCGTGGATTAGACTTTGCTATTTAGCCCTTGGCTTTGAATTTGTTACCATTAAAGAAAAGAAATATTGTCAGTTTGGTTTGCAGAGAACAGCAGCACAGCTACATTTTTTTTTTTTTGGATGAATTAGAAAATAAGCATCAATATTCTTGTGCCAAAAAACAACCCCTTCTACTCAATTTGAAATGAAACTAATTTTGTGTATGAGAAAACTTACTATTAAATTTTGAAGGAGGCAGAAAGACATTTCTAACTGAACGTGGGCTTTAATTACACACTTTGCTTTAAAATAATAAAACCAAGTGTGGGAGTTTTTGGCCTTGTTGAGTTTGCCAAATTATTTGTGTTTAAAAAATATATTACAGAGCAGTTTGCTCTGATTGGATTTCCACTTATTTTGCTTCAAAATATAACTCTGGCCAAAAAAAAGTCCTTTAGCTCTAATCAAGTTCAAATTAATCAAACCTTGTTTGCTACTGGTTTGTAGCTACCACATTAGCAAAGGGGATCTTCCCCAGGTGGAGAAAGGGAGTTTTGACAGGAAATCAGGGATCTTGTAACACTGGCTCTTTATTGGTCTTGTCATGGCTTTCATAAGAACGGGATAAAACTAGAATAAACCCAAATCTGGGCAAGAATTGCTATTAAAACCAAGCCATCTTTAAATAGGTGGAGTTTTGCAAAGCTCCTCAGTCTTGGCACATTCAACCTTCTCTAGATCTGGATGGAAATGCTCTTTGTTGTCTTTTAGTGTCCCTTTCTGTCTCAGAAATGGTGTTTGCATTTCCTCACCATCCCAAGCCCATCTCTGTTCTATCAGAAAGGGCTGCTCCAGAAGTTTTTGTTTTATGAAAGGCTTTTCTTTGCATTTAATTTTTTTTTTTTTTAAATTTTTTTAAAGTCCAAGTTGATCCACGAGGATCAGGGTTTATGGAGCTTGATTTCCCGTGGCTCTGTGTCTCATGGCTGGATTAGCACGAGCCTAATAAAGTGTGAGCTCTGATCTGAAACATTTCCTGGGGTTGGGGCCTTTCAAAGATCTCTCTCCCATGTGCCTTTTCCAGCCTTGCTGAGCCCCAACCCCAGCCCTGCTCCCAGTAATTCAGTGTTATCCCTCCACCCAGCTGCCCAGAGCCTTTAAATTTCTAACAATCTTTTTGCTTTTTGGGCTTTTTCTGATTGAAATACACCCATGGATTTCAAAAGTTATTACTGGAGGGAGCCAGGTGACACATGAGGATGGTGCAATTCCTTAGGAATGACTGAAAAAAATGAGTTTTGGGTTGAGATCAAACCTCGTGGGCTTTATCCCAGAGCAATGCTGGTTAGGAAAGCTCCTACATGGAGCACAGCTTGGAGGAAAACAGTGAAGGAGTTTCAATCCTGATGAGGTTTAACCCACCATGTGGTAAAGCTGGACTTAGTAACTGGAAATGTAGGATGAGGACAGGGAAGGGGGAGCCATGAGAAGGAGTCAGACCAGCCTTAGGACTAATGTTGTGTGTGGGTGTGGGGTGGGGACTGCCCAGGATGGTGTCTAGTCCAGAAGTTCTTTATCCAGAGGTTAAGTGGCTGATGGAGCTGGGGGTGTCTAACCCGGAGAAAATGAGGACCAGGGGGACTTCATTGCTCTCTACAACTCCCTGAAAACAGATTGGAGCCAGGTGGGACTCTGTCTCTTTTCCCAGATAACAAGTGACAGGATGAGGGGAAGCTGTCTCAAGTTGTGACAGGGAGGTTTAGACTGGATATTAGGGAAAATTTCTTCATGAAATATCAATTACTTCATTTTATATCAAGGATGCCTCAAAGCCACCAGGATGCATCAAGGTTTTGGGTGTCTAAAACCAAGATGCCACCTGAGTTCCAAGCAGGACCCGGCTGGGGGGGGCTCATGTCTTTACTGAAATAATTAATGACTGTTCTGAGAGGGAATGGCTTCAATCTGACAGAGGGCAGGGTTAGATTAGGTGTCAGGAAGAAATTCTTCCCTGTGAAGGTGGTGAGGTGCTGGTGTCCCAGAGAAGCTGGGGCTGCCTCTGGATCCCTGGAAGTGCCCAAGGCCAGGCTGGATGGAGCTCTGATCTAGATGGCCTTTAAGGCCCCTCCCAGCCCAAACCATTCCATGATTCTATGAGCTTCTCCTGGGGTTTTTGGGTAGCTGCTAAATCACTTGGAGTTTGTTACCCACCTTCTGCATCATTTTCTGTAAAACAAGGAAACCCTAAACCCACTCCTGATCTCATTTCAAAACATTAGTGCTCATAAGTAATTGTTCAGTGCAGAAAAGGAGAGAATCAGGTCCTTGCTTTTGAAACACACGTAGTGTGAGCCTAAAATCCTTCCCTTTGCACACATCCCACCCTGAGCAGCTTCCCTTCTGCTCCAGCAGGTGCTGAGGAGGGCTGAGGGGATGAAGGTCAGCACTGTCCTCTTTGTGTCTTAAGGAAAGTGGGTCTTGAAGACAGCAAGTGGGCAATGCCTGCTTTTCCTCCTTTCTTTGCTGGACACGGGGTCAATTTGCTCTTCAGGTGGAGCTCACGGCAGTTTTCGGGATGCAGGCAGGAAAACAGGCAGGGAAGCAGAGAGGTGGGCAGGGAAGAAAGAAAGCAGGCAGGGAAACAGGAAAGCAGGCAGGGAGGCAGAAAGGCAGGCAGGGAGGCAGAAAGGCAGGCAGGGAAGCAGGCAGGGAGGCAGAAAGGCAGGCAGGGAAGCAGGCAGGCACGCCAGAGCGCTGTCAGCAGCCGCCGGCATTCCCGAGGGGACCGTGGCACCTCGTGTGTTTTGACAGGGGACAGGCTGTTCTCCTGCTAACAGGCTGTTGGACACGGTGTTCGCTGCCCGGCGGGAGGAGAGGGTGGGAGTTACAGACTGCAGGCACAGCTAAAGGTTAGGGATTTAGCGGTGGCACATCCAGGATCGATATTCCCGAGCATTATTGCTCCTGCAGGTCAGCCCGCTCCGCCTCGGCTCCCGGGGGGGGCTGGAGCTGCGCAGGGGAGCTGGGCTGGAAAATACGGTGGAAAATACGGCTTTGGAGGGTGGAGATGTCCCTCTGGCTGGCACCAGGGAAGGGCAGGGCTGGATTTGGCACGGGACCCTCTCCTTTGGCTTCTGTGCTCGGTCTGGGTTTGTTCCAGGAAGGCAAGTTGGCTTCCAGGTTTTTTAGCTTCAATTAATTTCTTATATTTGTTTTCCCTGATCACGGGAGGTAGAAGAGGTGAGGCTGGGTTGTTTGTTTATTTACACATGCAATGTGTCTGGAATTATTGAGTTTAATGCCTTCAGTTTATGAGATAGCCAAAGAGGGCAAAGGAATATTAACAATTGTCAGCTTAACCAGCTGAAAATCCCAGACAAAATTGCCTGTGTGGTCTTTCTTGCACACACAGATGAGGATGCAGGTTTTAATTGGGTGATTCCAGCACACAGCCAGTGCCTTTGGAACAAGTGATCCCAAACCAAGCCTGATGCTTGCAGGGAAATGTACCCCTGAGTGCTTGGTCCTGATCCCATCCATGAAGGGGACACTTGGGCTGGGAATCATCACAAGGGGATCAATGGAACCAACCTGAGTGATGCCCCATCCCTGGAAGTGTCCCTGGACAGGGCTTGGAGCAACCTGGTCTAGTGGAAGGTGTCCCAGCCCATGGCAGGGGATTGGAACCAGATGATCTTTGAGGTCCCTTCCATTCCAAACCATTCCATGCCTCTATGATGCAAAACCAGGCAGTTGCAGCCTCATTAGGAAACTCTGCATCAGGTTTTGCAGTCGGGTTGCCAAGTCCTGTAAACCCCTTAAAATCCTTGCTGGGGGAACAGAAGAGCTTGACTTTGCATGTGTCACCTTCAGGCTGAGATAAATAATAATAATGAGGACAATAAGTGATTTAGAGGATTTTACCAGCATAATTGATGCTGATTTACATCACAGGGTAGCAGAGACACAGGCTGTGATAGAACGAGTGGGTGAAGTTTCTGAATGAGACAGGGAAGGGGATGACAGTGGGGAGTGAAAAATGAAATGTGCTTTGCTAAAAAAAGCAAGTGGAGCTGGCTGGAGCCCCGTGTGGAGCAAAGCAGGTGACATAAATAATCCCAGCATATCTGCCATTCCCAGAGCAGGGATCACTGGCTCTGTAATTAGATGGAGTTATTAGTGTCTTCAGTTGCTGTATGAGGGGATATGGGGTTCTGGAAGGCAGAAAATAAGAGTATTTCTTCATCCTGTGGAGCCAATTAAACAGCAGTGAGGGAGAAAATGAGTTTAGGTAAAAAAATGACTGCGTGAGTTATGTGACTTTGAGGGTGGGCTCATAGGATTCAAATGAAATCACCTCACCTCTGGCTGGAGAACTGGTTCCTCAGAGCTTGGCCTAATCAGCAGCTCTCTTGGGAGGACCCTTCCCACCCACGAGGACCTACTGGAATCACCAGGACTCCCTGGGGTCCTCCGTGGTGTCTCAGGGCAGCCAGAGAGCCCTGTCACTGCCTGCTCTTGCCATGTCCCCAGCTGTGAGCTCCTCATCCCAACGTCCTCCTTTCCAGCAGGGCTGGGCAGGGATGGCCCAGCTGATACAGCACAAAGAGGGTGATGGACTCTCTGGGCTGATCCTGCTTTGCTCTAACCACAGGATCTTTCCCAGTGACTACAATTTATTGACTGTGCATCAGCATCAGCAGTGACACGGTGCCTGCCAGGGAGATGAAGTGAAGCTGTCCCCCTGCTCACTGAGCTGGCAAGGAAAAGGGGATCATTCCTTTATCATGGTGCCAGTGACTGCTCCTTGGGAGCTTCAGCACATCTGAAAACAACCAGTGGGGGTTTTTTTATATTTAATGTGAACTTCATCTGGTAACAACCCCATTATGGAAACAACAGGTTGGATCAATGCAGAAGTATCTCCCCAACTCCCTCTGCTGGGAAGGAGGGCAGTCAGAAATCAATGGGGAGCTTGCTGGTTTGTGCAGCTGCCTGCCTGGAAGTAATCCCTGTGATCAGCTGTCTCCATTTCCTTGAGGTGGATTGCAGCATGGATTTGGGGAGCTGGATGCTCTGTCCATCACCCAGGACATCCCACCCGCTGGCTCTCAGGCTCTGGCTCCCAGCCTGCCTCTGTTTATCCTCCTCCCACACACAGCATCACCAGCCAGGGGCTTCTCCCTGCCTCCTCTCCCAGTGCTGCCACCCAAATAAAAGCTGCAGAGGCTCCCCCTTGCCATCTGTGTGTCCCCTGAGATGTCCAGCCTTGCTGGGGGACACCTGAACAGGTATTGCAATGACACAGGGGCTGATTCTTCATCCAAAGTACAGCCACAACCTTCATCTGGCTGCTTCCTACAGCGTGGGATCGGACCAAGGAGCTTCTCTGACTCTCAGGGACTCAGTTTGAAAAAGTAATTTACCTCAAATGCCCTGGGAGCAGGGACACAGGCAGGACAAAGCTGCCAGGGAGGTGGTGGGCTGGAAGGACATCAGGTACAAGAAAAACAACAAACCAGCATTGGGAACTGCTAAAATATTGATTTCATCCTTCCAGAAAAGCACAACATACCCCTGCTCCCACTGTGCCACCTGTGTTTAAGGTCTTGATCCTCCTCCTACCCCTTTCCACTAACACTGGGCAGGATGAGCCCAAGTCTGTTCCTTTAAAGAACAAATAGTTTGGTGTTTCAAAGTCTTTCCCCAGGAAAAGAGGGATTTTACTCCCTGCAAAGCTCACAGCTGCTGGTTCACAGTGAATTCCCTCCAACACGTGCTCCCAGGGCTCCCCTGTGCTTACAAGCCCAGGGATTCCCCATCATCACCTTCCTTCTCCCTCACATCCCCACGTTTCTGCACCCCGGGCAGGTGGCTGAGGGCACACTGGGCACTTCATCCCTGGCCCCAGCTGTGCCAGCTCCCGTGTCTCCCATCACATCCCTGCACAGCAATGCTGGGGAGGTGCCCAGAGCCACACAAACGGCTGCACTGGTCTCCTTCCCCCACGCAGGAGTCCAAAAGGACACCATGACTCACTCCTTTTCCACAGGCAGCGTTGCCAGCTCTCGAAATACTTGGTGTTTTTCTTAGAGTCTTGGCTCCTGAAGCCATGTAATTACTTGAACTTTCATTTTCTTTAAATAAAGCCAATTTCTGACACTCGCGCTCGCAAAGAATAGCCGGAAAATGTGACCTCCTACGAGCTCAGAAGCCACAGAGTGAAAACTCCACCTTTATTCTTTCTTACTCTTTATTTTTTGAATTTGCTTTCCTCTCATGGTTTTTACAATCTTCTCTTGGGGTTGCTGGAAGTCTTCTTTCTCTATGCCTTGAGTCTTGCAGCGTTGCAGATGATCTGGAGTTTGTGCCTCGGTGGTGTTGGTGTCTCAGGTCCATTGGCTTCAAGAATTTGTTTTTGGGATTTCTCTGCCATATAACACAGTGTTTTGGGCTAAATAAGGTAAGAAAAGAGAAAAAAAAATCCAAACCTAAGCAATAACCCATTGCTGGCGTGACTTGTCTTGTCTCTGCATGTTCTGGATCCATCCCTTGTTTTGAATTCCAGCAGAAAACCCTGAGTTTACGCTGGTTAAAGGTAATTTTTTTTTCCCAGAAGGCCCCAGGTTCTTTACAATCTCCATTCTGCTGAGTGATGCTGCATTTCCACTGTGGCAAACCACAATCCCAGGCTGCAGCAGTCCCTGCACAACAAATGTTTTGCTTTGAAACCTCTTGCCCAGCTTGTTTCCCTGCTCGTTTTAACCCCACACGCCAGGGCTGAAGATGCCATTTCTTCCTCCCTCCCCACGGGTGCCATGAGGGCAAAAGTCACAAATAAACCTCTGTGCAGCTATGGACAGCACAAGTTTGGCTCTGGACTTCGTGATCCAAGACTATGACAGCTTGAAGCTGGTGTTTTAATCTTAAAGAAGAAGAAGTACTTTCCTTGGGGGATTCAGTCCATCCCAGCAGCAGACACAGCTCAAGGGGGAATGGATGAACATGTCAGAAGAGCTGCCATTTTCTCCTTTATTCTGAGGATGTTTGAGCAGGTTTGTTGTCTCTCCTCCAGCTTTGATGTTTGGCATTAGGTGAGGTGAAGCAGCTCATTTGACGCTGCCGTGCTGGGATAACCTGTGGAGAAATGGTGTTACCTGGAGGTGAGGAAGGAACCCTGCTGGTCCCACCCATCAACATCAGGGATATGTCCAGGATGGAGATGCTACAAAATGATCCCATCCCGGGCAATGCTCCAGTTAAAACTTTTATTTTATGGGACATCAGAAATTGGAGCCACAAGACACAAAGGCAGAGAAAATCAGCCCCTGCAGGTGAAGGAACAAGGAACAAGATCATGTTTTCCTTGTTCTGTCCATGAGCTCTGAAAATTCATCTTCTGTCCTCAACCACCACAGAACGGCAACCAACAGTGCTGGGTCCAGGACAAGGGTCCAGGAAATTGACTTTGTGTTTTATTTTAACAACAAACCCCGGTGATCTCCAGCTCACTGTAAAAAGTAATCCAGAGACATTCCAAAACACATATTTTCCAGAGGAGAGGGGAGGGCAAGTGTGTGTTTTTAGCAGCATCAATCAACTCACTGGCCCAAGTCACACGTTCAAATCGAGACTTAGAAAATATGGAAAAGTTTAAATAATCCTTGGAAGCGATCCAGGAACTGGTCATTCAGTCTGCAGGACCTTTTATGAATAAGGCTGTAACACAAACCTGTAATGGAAGCACCAAGATCCAGCCCATCGGTTTTCCAGTCTGAATTTCCCATTCCAAGGTGGATGACATGGATTGTGGGGAGGGAAAGGAGCAGAAATGGTTTGTCTCCTGGCTGGGAGGGTTTGGGCTTGAAGAACTCAGCTTGCAGGAACGGGTTTCTCTTGGATCTCCTTTTCATTCTCTGTTATTTACAGCTCTATTACCTGGTCAGGAATTTGCCTTCATTCTACTGCAGGAGATGCTCCTCTGCCTCCTCTGGAGACCTGAGTGCTGTGTCCAAAGCCTTGGAGATCCTGTAGACCTGCACATTTTTCTTCTCTGTCTCTCACCTTTCTTTTCACTCTCTCACCACAGACACCTGAAGTTTTTCACACTTGAGGCTGTGGAACAGAGGAAGAGGAATAATTTCACTGCAAAGGCCACCAAAATGACCTCCCCTTGGCACAGGTGCCTTTTCTGTAGCTCTGTGACCCCACTTTCCCCAGAGCAGCTGGCAGGGGGAGCAGAAGGGAGGGGGACTCCCCACAGTGAGAGCTGCTCCTCTGTTTTTAATTAAAGCCAACTTGCTGCAGATCTTCGGAGGGAAAACCTCCAGTTTTCCCCATTCCCCAGCAACAACCTTGAAATCCCCCAAAATCCCCTTTGCCACCACTAAAAAAAGAAAGGATGAAGAAATAGATGTAGGAGGTTGTGTTTCCCAACTATTTTATGAGTCAAAAGTGTTTGGAAAGGATGGGAGAGGATGGATGGGAGCAGAGAGCGCAGGGGGTGGGTGTATTCCTGTGTTACAATCCTTGGAAGCCTTTGACCCAGCAGACTCATGGAATCATTAAGGCTGGAAAAGACTACAAAGATCATCAAGTCCATTTGGCATCAAAACAGCTCCAAACTGGCATCTGGAAGGTGCTGCACAGGGTCTCTTGGTAACTCCAGACATCAGGATTTAGGCACATCTTCCACCCACCATCAAGCACATTTATGCATCTTTTTCTCGATGTTAGGAATTAAAAAAAAAAGTAGCTTTAATACAGAAATGCATTCACTGACCATTCATGCTGGAGCAACCTTCCACTTAGGTTTTATGTGGGTTTAAATGTTTTTTAGAAGCATCTGTTTATTACAGCTCAATAAAGTTTTATTTTGCACAAAAACCATGATTGATTTCCTCTGCTTGAAACAACAACCAGTCAACCGCCCCAGCAAGCACCTCCTCCCCGATTCATAAAAATGTGTTAACAATTCATTTAAAATTCCTATACAAGCCAAGCACAGCTTATTCACGAAGTTGCACAAATTAATACAAAGCAGCACGTTGCCTAGGCCTGGCATAAAGTCAAAGTGTGCTCTGAAGGCCTCCCTCTGCTGTACAACGAGTCAATGTGCTCTTGGAAACTTCAGCCATCAACAGAGAGCGCTTCAAGTTCCCCCCGTGCCCTGCCTGCTTCCCTCTGCCCCCCTGGTGGAAACACAGGCTTGGAACTGGATGATCTTTAAGGTCCTAAACCATTCTCTGGTTTGTGGTTCTGTGAAACAAGATGCAGAGCAATAATTAAATTCCAAGCTGCAGGAGACTTTGTGCGCGTTCAAAGTCTGGTTGTCCTCCAAAAGGTGCGTTTGAGAGTTGTGTGCCACATGGTTTATCCTGATTTTTTCCTTTCTGTTGTGTAGGTGCCCAGAACTGGGTGTTGGGAGCTTGGGAAGCAGAGGTGGTTTGATGATTGGGGGAGCTGAGCAGCTTTGTGAGACTGCTGGTCGGGAAGGAGCTCCAAAGGGAGACCTTCCTCTGGAGCAAGCACAGGTGAAGCATCCTGAGCAATCCCCAGGTACGTGTGTGTAACAGAGAGAAATGACTTTTTCACTATGTGGTGTCAAGGGCAGAAATGTCACATTTGCTCCATCTGTCACCACTCAGCAACCCCCCCCCAGCAGATCCTTCTGCTGGCTCCCACCAGCCTGACCCACGGGGCTGGGCATGGGATGTCAGGCCTTTGCTGCTCTTGGAAGATGATTCCTCAGTGGGGTTTTCCCATGAGGTTGTCCCACCAGCCTGTCCACTGACACAGCAGACACCACAACAGGTGCATGTTGTCATCTTCAGGCACTAATTGGCCTTAATTATCCCAACCAGCCTCACCTGGGTGCTCCACCCATCCTTCCTCTTCCCTGGAGCTTTATGTAAGGGCAGCCCTGAGCCTTTGCTTTCTCCCTGGTCTGTAAGTGTGCCTGGAAAGTCTCTGCCTCCTGGGTGGACTGTGGACACGTTGGTGTAGGTAATTTGTCTCCTGGGATGCCCCTGAGCCTTCTGCTGGGATTAGTTTGTCTCTAATCCACCTCCTGCATGAACTTCAGCCCTGTAAGTAACTTGTTTTATGTCTGGACCTGGGGCTTCTACTGTAGGAATAAAAGCTGCCGTTTGCTGGGCCTGCAGGTGAGGGTCAGGTGTTCACACTGCACTTCAGGCAGCCAAAACACAGAATGTGGCACAGAAATGCTCCTTTCTCTGCCCCTGCTGTGTCACCAAACCCGTGCAAAGGGTTTCCTGCAGGTTTGTACTTGGACACCACCATCTGCCTTTCATTGGAGCTGTTCAGGGCCAACATCAGCTTTCCCTTCACAGTTTTAACATCACAACACTGATGCTTTTTTTGGGAGAAAAATGATACAGTAAAATATTCTGACTAGCGTTTACTGCTAGATTATCTATGTTGGCATCCAGCATTGCACTTCTGATCTACAGTTTAGAATGATCTATGGCAATAATTTGACCTACTGACTGTGTGTTTATTTAATACCTGTTCAATTCTATTCTCCCCCTTTCTTTTTTTTTCTATCACGAGATGATCCAAGAAAGTCAGTGCTGAAAGGCTGCTTTGCACAGGAAGCCTGGGGTTTCTCCCCCTCTCTTCCTTGTCAGCACAGCACCTGCTTTTGCCCCTGAGCAAAGCCCTGAAATTGTCTCATTTGTCAGCAAAGGGAGAGAGAGCTGAGACACATCCCTTGCCCTTGATGAAGGAGCCTGGAAGTGGCAGGAAGGGAAGTGCGAGGCCAGGCTGGGCTTGAGGGAACATCCCTTGCTCCCACCACCTGTGTCACCCTGAGCAGGCAGCTCTCAGGCCCACAGAGCAGCTCAGGTGTTGGTTGATGTTATCAATAAGTTGTCAGCCTGAATTTCTCTGCGTGGAGAAGGGTCAGTGGCTGTGGTGTTGGAGGCACCTCTCCCAGGGAGGGCCCTGCACGTGCAGCACGGCCACCTGAGCCAGGAGCACTGTCTGTGCTGCCTGGAGGGACAGAGGTGTGATGCTTGGGGGCTCTCTGAACTCCAGCCTCTTCCACGGGGACCTGTGAGATTTGTGACTGACAGCATCAAATATCCAGCGTGCCTGCTCCTTTTTCTCCCCTCTCTGCTGATCTCTTATCTAAAGTGCTTTCTCCTGCCCTCAGCAGCTGAGTTTCATCACACAAGGGAGGTCCAGCAGCCTGCAACCCCTTGGTGAAACCCACTGCTCCCAAAACACATCAAGGTGACCACAAAATGTCACCTTTTAGCTCTGAGTTCTCATCCCAAACCTCAGGGCAGTAGCCAGGCTGGCTGAATTGTGTTGAAATGCTACTTCAGGGTGCATTTACCCCAAGGCTACCAAGGCAGGAGGGAATGATCCTTTCTGAGGTGCTTGGTCTTGCCTGTGGTGAAAGACAGTTGGAGTTTGGCCCTACCTTGGAATCAGCTGCAAACTCAAGGGAAATCCTTGGCACCAGCTCCAAAACCTCCTGTGCTTCTGGGCAAGGCAGGACCTGAGCACAGCTTGGCTTTGTGGGTTTGCTGGGGAGCAGACCTGCACTGGAAAGTCCCTCTGGTAATATTTAGGTAGCTCCAAGCAAGATAAATGTAGAGCACGTGGGAGAGATGTGGGGATGAGGGGGCAGACATTTCATCAGCTTTGGCTGAGTAAAAAATAGGGGTTTAGCTGTTCTCAATCCTTTTCTGAGTTGCTGATTCCCCCCTGAATTCCTCGTGAGCCCTGCCCAGCGGTTTTAAGCTTTGCTTTCCCTGGGTATCTCTCATGGAACCCTTTGTAGCCGTGGCTCTGAGAGTGTCTGATAATCATTGACTGAGAACTTTGCTGTGCAGGGTGGCACAGTAAAGGCCAAGCCTCTGCTCTGTCTGTACCACGAAGCTCTGAGGCTGCTGACGGGCACTTGTGACCTTCAGCGTGTGCGCCCAAACAAGCTGAAGCTGGGGACGTTGTGTTGAGCACGTTGTGCTGAGGACTGCTCGTTTTCCAGGCTCATTACAGAGCCTGTTTGCAATGTCAGTGCTCACCAACTGGGAGTTGTATTTGCTGAGGTCAGACAAGAGTGTATTTGAGACCTTTTCATTCTTCTGCAGCGAAGAGGTTGGGAAAGATTGCGGTGACGGAGCCGAGGCCCAGTTCCCCGTTTGCCAAAGCTGGTACGGGGCCAGAACTGCACTCCAAGGAAAGAAATGATGTGCCATGTGTCTCAGCAAGCTGTAGCTCTCTAAGACAGATATCCAAGTGCCCTTTTATAGCCAGCAGAGCGATGTGGTGGGGATCTCTCCCCTCAGATCCACCGTCTGTTGGCGGCAGGACGCGGCCACACAGTCAGCGGAGATGAGACACTTCACTGCAGATGGTTAAGCTTAAGCAAAATGCATCTATATTACAGTCTCCTGAACTAAATTCCCAATTGCTTTGGGAACCTATTGCATAGAGGAAAAAGTAGATCATGTTTCACCAGACAATGCCTGGGCTGAACAACTGGAGCTGGTTTATAGAAGACTCAGTCTATTTTTCTCCCAATATTCTGGGTTTTTTTGCAGGAGAGAGGGGAGAGAAATCCTTGCAGATTAGAGTCCTTGATGGAATAAAGGAATGTGGGTGAAGGCAGCATGAGAGGAGATGGTCACTCCTGTGTCTGGCACTGAGAAGTGCTGCTGCTTGTCCCAGGCTGAAAGCCACAGGTGAACTCTGGGAGAAAACCTGGGAATACAGAGATAACCAGTGATCTCCAGGGTAAGCACTTCATATCTGCTGGAGTCCAACTGTACCTGTGGTACCCAAGTTGCTTTTGGTTTTTGGTGTGTTTTTTTTTTTTTTTCTGAAGGGTCTGATGTCAACTCAGAACCAGGTGAAGAAAACCTGGAATAAAGATAGTGCCAGAGTTGAAAATTCAGGGAATAGTTAAGCTGAAGATAAGTGTCAGTCTGGGATGAGCAAGAAAAGAGAGAGAAATTCAGGTGTGAGGATGGCAGGGGTATGGCTGGTAAGAAGATTTTCTCTAACTCAAGAGAAAAAAAACTAAGGGTTGTTTTTTATCTCCAAGCCCATCCTGAACTGGGAAAAAGCCAGTCTCAGGTTAGACAGGGCTTGGAGCAACCTGGTCTAGTGAAAGGTGTCCCTGCCCATGGCAGGAGGTTGGAATGAGATGACCCGTAAGGTCCCTTCCAACCCAAACCATTCTATAATTCCATGAAATTCTGCATATTCAATTCCAAAAGTTTTAAAAAAAAAAACCAAACAACAACCTCTTAGAGTAGTCAACAAATTCCATTTTGGTAGAAAAGTTGATTTGTTTTGAGTTGAACGTAGAAAATGAATGTCAAGGAAAAACCATTTCAAAGCAAGAAAGTCCATCCTTTTCGTCGGGGAAAATGTCAAAAGGGCACGCTGACATTTATGTTGGGGTTTTTTTTTTCTCTCTCCACTTTGTCCCTGAACAAAAATTTGCCAAAGCCAACAGGGTGTCACTTTTTGATGGAAATCCGTTTTGACAAAAATTTTCCAACCAGCCTTTACCAGCTGCACACAAACATTTCCGCTCTCGATTCCAATCGGGATTTGGCAGGAACGGGGGGGGAGGATGAAGAGGGGATATTCTTTTCAGTACCTGTCAAAGAACCCAATACTGCTGAAGGAATCCTGCTTCCAGGGAGATCTCAGAGCAAGGCTGGCTGACCTGGCCAGGGATTAAAACACTCCCTTCATGTGGAATTCTCACATGTGAGTTGAATTCGGGCTGCAGAGCTGCTGATCTGGAGTTAGGTCCTGGTTGGGCTTCAAATGGGATGGGATCCCAGTATTTTTTTTTTCTGCATGTATTTTCTACTGCCCCTATCAATAGAGGATCTGTTGGATGTTTGGAAGTTCATCTAGGCTTCATTCAACCTGTAGCCCACAGGGATCTTCTGTCTGGCAACGTGGGCTGGGAGGAAAAATCCTCAAAGCTTTTTGTTCACCTGGTCTGAGGTGCAGTTGTAGCTCATCTGAATGGCCAATATAAGTAATGCACATCCCTTTTTGTGCCTTTTGTGGGGTTGTTCTGCTGAGTTACAGGTCTTAGTGGTTTTTTTGTGTGTTTTTTTCCTTTATGGTGCAGTTCACTGTTTGGAAAGAGATAAATTTACAAGAGCATGTAGTGACAGGACAGGGCAGAATGGCTTCAAACTGATAGAGAGGAGGTTTAGATTGGATTTTAGGAAGAAATTTTTCCCTGTGAGGGCAGGGAGGCCCTGGCACAGGTTGCCCAGTGAAGCTGTGGCTGCCCCTGGATCCCTGGAAGTGTCCAAGGCCTGGTTGGATGGAGCTCTGAGCATCATGGTTGAGTGGAAGGTGTCCCTGCCCATGGCAGGGGGTGGAATGAGATGAGCTTTTAGGTCCCTTTCAATCAAATGATATTTAATGAAGACAGGAGCATTTCTGGCTCTAATCAAAGGCAAAGTTTACTTCAGCTGCTTGTGCTTTTTCTTGGCAAAAGGGTGGTCCAGCTGGAGATGGCTGAGGAGGTGGAGAAACTCTTCTTGATGAGTCAGTCCATCTTCTCAATAGGGTTAGATTAAGCATTAGCTTGGGCTGGACATCACTTTTAAACCTCCAAATTTAAGCAGGACTAACCCCACTCCAAGCATCTTGCAGCAATGTGTTGCAGTGAAAACAGGAGTGGGTGAGTGGGTGCAGTTTGCTCTTCTGTCTTTGGGGAGACCAGGGCTGATGAAAGATTTTTGGGCAGGAGGGAACAGGATTCACGCAACTCTGCACTTCTGGGTGACATCATCAGCTTGTCTTTAAGGAGGGAAGCTCCTTGATGTGTGCAGGCTACAGATCCCAGGCAGCTCCCACCTGCTGACAAGGTGCTGCTGAGGTGTGTGACAATTCCTACGGCTCTCAGCTCTCAGGAATCACTGGTCCTTGCTCTCCTGTCCCTTCCTTTCACTGAGTGGCACCGAGGAAAAGCGGCAGCTGGAACCTCACCTGACCAGCCAACAGAAATACCAGGG
Source organism: Pachyramphus minor (assembly GCA_013397135.1). Classification (NCBI taxonomy): domain Eukaryota; kingdom Metazoa; phylum Chordata; class Aves; order Passeriformes; family Tyrannidae; genus Pachyramphus; species Pachyramphus minor. The sequence goes on from VYXB01005987.1 coordinate 50,259, forward strand.
AAAATGGAAAGGGAGATTCTCAGCATCCTTTTTCCTTTGTTTCTTTTATGACCTGCTCAGATTTGTGGTAGCTTTTTTACCACACCACTCTCCCACTGGCTGAACTTTGTTCCTTGGTGTTTTTCCTTTGGCCAAAGCTCCAATGACCAGGTTTCACTCTTCCTGCAGAACACAGCTGCTTTTTCCTACCTCTTCACCCAGCTTTAAACACACCCCTGAGCTCCCATGACTCACCAGCTGAGCTTGTGACCATCATACAATTCTCAGCAAGGACTTTGACTTATGGCCCGTTGTGGGAAAACATCTTTTCACCCCAAAATCTACAGTGTCAGTCCCTTCTGCTTCTCCTGTCCCTGGTGTGCCAGCTGGGTTGGAGGCAAAAGTTGATCAACTCTGTGTCCTGGCTACAGAAACACCTGATATGATCAGCCTGTTCTCATGCAGCTCTTCTCAAACTGTTCGTCTGGGAGTTGGGCAGCCCAAATAATTCTTTGTAGTTATTTGTGAGGTCCAGTTACCTGCTCAGTTGTGGATGTTTGCAGACCAACACATGTATATTTTTGCTGCAATTTATCCGTGCAACACTTAAATCCAGTGCATGGGAAGGAAGAGGTTGGCATCTGATCAGTGGGAACCATCCTCCTGAGGATGGAGGTGAGGACCCAAGCCATGCTGGCTCAATCCAATCCCTCTTCCTGGGAGGAGAACAACCCAATTCTTGCTTCATTTCTGAACACAAGGAGCTTGCAAAAAAAAAAGGAAAAATTAAAAAAAAATAAAAGGAATCTGAACACAAGTGCTTGGACGTTACAGGGCGGGGGGAAAAAAAGCCCCAGCAGCAATAAAATTAATTTCCTTCTCTAATATATACAAGACTTTCTCCAAGAGAATTATGACCCAAGCTGATCAAAGTCTGTAAGTGGTACTTATGCTATCAGTTTCACCCCCTTAATGCCCTCCTGTCAAAACAAAATCCCTTGGAAAGGCTTTGAGGAAAATCACATGAGCATAATGGCTTTCAGAAAAATGGCCCTAAGTACCCAGTAACATATACAGAGAGGACTATTAGATGGGCTGGTGTAATTGTACTTATATTCAAATGTAAACACTCTTATATGAGCAAGTTACTGCTTTACCCACAGAGCAGAGCGCTGGGCTGGCGGGGCTCGGGTTATCGAGGGAGAGGGGAGGGGTTGGCAGCAGTGGGAACTTTGCCCTAAGACAGGATGGTGACTGCAGGCAGAACGAGATAAAAGGAGAAGGGAAAAGGTGGGGGGAAGGATGGGGCTTATTAAAGGCTCATTTTCAGACAAGCAGGGAGAGGATGAAATTGAGGTGGGATAAAACGGTCGTGCCATGTTGCTCTCAGGTAGGAGGCAGAGATATCCAACTATCTGATCCTTTATCTGCTGTGATGTGTTTGTTTGAACGTGTTCTTGGGTGGATTTAGTGCTGCTCTGACAGCTCTGGGAACTGAAATCCTCGGTGTATTCCCAGGAGAGGTGCACCAGGCAGTGCTGGGGGTGCTGGGGAGGCTCCAGCTGCTCAGCCCAAGGTCGTGACCATCCAAGACTTATGGGGCCAATAAAGATGATACCTCAAGTGCCCAGTTTTCAGCACTGGGAGGATGCACAGATGGTTCTGACTAAGAGATTCTTTCCATCCTCAGAGGGTTTGTTGATACACCTGTAGGGAAACACCTATTTTCATATTCTGGTCCTTGACATCTCCACAGGGCCCCCCATCACATGTGCAGCTCCCAGCCTTCAGCAGGCACCTCCTGGATCAGTGCTGAGCACTCCTGACACCAGCTCTGCCCTTTCCCATCCCAATTTGGGGATGTATCAGCTCTTCAGGTCCCCTTTGCTGTGAGCAGCAACGTCCCAGGTGTGTTCAGTGACAGGGGGAGGATGAACAGCATCAGTGGGTGCAGAATGTGGGTGGTCCTAAGTGGGGTCTGTGTTTGGAGAGACACTGATGTGATGGCAGCAAAGCTGAGTATTGGTGGTGGTTTGGGTGATTCTGGGTGGAAAAGCTGCTTCTGAGGGTTGATACCAATTCTGTTTCATCACAGCACTCATTTCTTCAGTTCTTGCTTTCACTTTTCCCTCCTCCCTTTTGCATTGCAGCTCTCTCTGTCTGAGGCCAAAAAGTCCTTCCTTAGTCTCCTTCCTTTTTCCCATAGGTTTCCAACATTTCCTCATGTCCTGTTGACATCTCAACCTCTTTGCCACCTCTTTTCTCCCTGAGAACACCAGCTCAGTCTACCAAAAAGCAGGATCAGACCAGTGAAGCAAAGGGTTTTTTTGTTTGTTTGTGTTTTTTTTGGACAAAATCCTGAAATATTTTGAAGAGTTAGAAAATAATAATAATAAAAATAATCCAAAACAATCCAAGAAATTAATACCACTAGTCCCATAGAGTTTCTATTACTTTTTTTTTACCTAGTGAGTTGAAAACATGTTTTCCCTGATCATCCTTGTCTTGTACTGGGGTAGAGACAAAATCTGCTGGAGTCAATGAGGAGATATTCATAGATCAGGCTCATCCAGATTCCTAACATCTCATAGAGGTATTTCCCTATCTCTCCCTCCTTCCTGGCCTTACTGTCTTGCTCTCCCTTTGGAGGAAATTCCTTTCCTGGTGATAACCATGTCTCTAGCTCATATTTCCTCTTTCTTGTTGACAGTTTTAAACCAATAGATTTATGAACTTTGAAGTAATAGAAATATTTAAGGCATACCTACTCTTTTCCCTTATCTAGAACAGGCAAGGATTATTCTTTTTCTGGACACTACACTTGTAACAGGAGACATTTGCCTTTCAACCCATCCTTTGGAAAGCCAACCCTGGTTTGCTTAATGAGGACTTTGGTAACCTCTGATTATTCATGTGTTATCCCACTGAGTCCCACGGCTTTTTTTTCCAGTTTTCACCCACACTGGGACAAAAAAGGTGAATTTTTGAGGTGGCCACAGCAGACTGGTCATGCCCAGCATCTCTGATGGGTACATGAGGCTGGGGGTGATGAGTGGATGGTCAATGGAGCAGTTTGCAATTATTTTCCATCAATGCTGGCTGGGACATGAGGGTGATTAACAGGTCCCTTATTGCAGCCCATGGCCCTACTGCCCTTCTCTCACCTGAGAGTCCCACTCTGCTTCTCAAACTTCAGCTCCTTTTCTGAGTTCCAGCCTTCAAAATGCCAATAACCCGGCTCCCAGCGTGCTGCAGGATGGAGGGCAGGGGCAGAAGAGGCCACAGCAGTGACAGGGGACAGGGAGCTGCTCTCCTGCCTCGACTAAATCAGGCAGGGAGGTTGTCTCAGCCCATCTGGGGGTGTCTGTCCTGGGAGAACACAAATATTACCCCCCAGTTCTTAATGTGCAGGGCTGGGTGTGTGCTCGGTGCAAATTCCTCCTTCAAGGCGTTCACAGATATACTTTGTTCACTTTTCAACTCTCTCTGCCAGATCTCTAACAAAGAAAGGGTGGAGGGAGGAGACCCTTCTGTAGAAAGTGTTTCTCTGTCATACAGGGGATGGCTGGACAGGACAGAGCTACATCCAGGGCATGTCAATCCATGTGCTGGTTTAATGCAGCAAATCCCAAAAGTGACTGGAGATAGACAGAATCAGAGAGGCAGCAGCAACTTCTCACATCAATAATGTTTGAAATGACTTGGCACTAGTGACTGACACCTCCCAGAACTCTACCCAAGGGGTAGAGAAGGTAACTTTGGTCTTAATTAAGATTTTGCATAGCTGCAACCTCCAATGATGATCATTTGGCAAAACTCTGTGGCAAAATTATCTCCAGGTATGGCTGGACTTAGGGGAGGCTGAATCTTAGTTCCAACAGTTCAAGACCCCCAAAATGTTGCTGTGGATAAAGCAGTAACCCCTCTGTGGTGTGCTGCTGTCAGGTGTGAGGGTTTCTTTCCATGTGCACACCAAGAGGACACTGAGGAGCTTCTCCAGCATGATCCTGAGACTGTATATCCTGCTCCTTGTCAGCAATATGGAAAGCAGGATTGTTCTGGTTAGATGGGGGATTGTATGAAGGCATTGGGGGCCCTTGGGTGCTGCATTGCTTGTGAGAGGGGAGAGCCAAACTGACCCCAAACCAGTGCCCAGGTGAAAGAGGATCAAAAGAATGATCCTTGAGCATTTGGAACAGCTTTGGGAGCCAGAAAGCGACTGCTGGTTGTCTGTTGAAGATCTGCTTTTGGGATAAGAGGTCTTTAATCCATCCATCCCCAGGCTGCTTGTGTTCCTAGGATGGCTCAGTACTGGAAACAGGAAAGATGAGCTGGTTTTGTGCCCAAATGTATTATAAAACCATCATAGAATCCCAGAATGGTTTGGGTTGGAAGGGATCTTAAAGATCATCTAGTCCAAACTCTGCCATGGGCAGGAATACCTTCCACCAGGTTGCTCCAAGCCCTGTCCAACCTGGCCTTGGACGCTTCCAGGGATGGGTGTGGATATAGATGTGCACAAACAATATTTACCATCATGGTGAGCAGCGGATTTTGTGGCTTTTTTTTTCCCCCCCTTTTTGCAGCATTTCTCCCCTTCCTTATGTCTGCAGCTCCGAGATGCTCCATCAAGAAGCAGAAGAGGGAGATCACACGCTGGCGTTCCCCCAGCTTTATCAGCTGCAGGCTTAAAAAAAATAAATCATTTTCCAAGGCTATAAATCCAGAACCTTTCACCAACTCCTACAGTAACTCACATGTGCAGAAACAACAGCAGGCTGTTTATCCAAACTCCTGGAAGAATCTGTGGCAGAGTTAATGATTTTGCAGCAGCACCGGTCACACACAGACTGTGGGCTGGGAGCTGTGCTGCTGCCCAGAGCATGGCAGAAGAAAGCAGAGGTTTCAGGGTAAGAGAAACTACATTTCCTCTTCCAAACCCCAAGCTGGGATGTTTTTGAAGGATATTTTTTAAGACACCCAAGAATTTTCTCTGTGTTGCTTCTCAGCTGCGAGTGATCCAGATCAGCTGCCAGAGCTGCAGGAATTGGTGCTGCAAGGGTTAACTGATGTGCTGGGATGTTCCTCTCTCCTCTTGATCCCCAGGTCTTGTCTCTGTTAAACATCTCCCCCTCTCTTTTACATTCAGATCTTCTTTTACAAGGCTGGGCTCGGGAATTTCAGCAGCCAAGAGCCATCTCCCCATCCATTAGGGCTCGGTGTCAGCAGGTAACAATATCACTTCTGAAGGACCACATTGCACCATTTCCCCCCTCCCCAAATTAAACTCTGCCAGCAGCAGCTGAGCACAGCACAGGAAGAAGCAGCTGCCCTACTTCTTGGCAAGATTTATCCATACCCAAATTGGGCCTATTCTGGGGGATAAATGCAGAGCTGAGCCCAGTGGCCAGTGATGCTTTCTGAGCACTGCAAGGCCGTTTGCTCAGAGACCTTCACAGTCGAGTTTCAACCATCTCACCCCCCAAGAGGAGCTGAAGATACTCTGTTTTATCAGCCTGCTGCTGACCTCTTACCCTGCATCAGGCCAGCAAAGGCTGGATCATGTCTTGGCTAATCACCGTGGCTGCCGAGCCCTGAAGGGCTGCATCCACCTTGGCATGTGTGAGCTCCCTCTCTCAGCCTCAGCTTCTTTTTTTCCCCCCCCCTTTCTGCTGGTTTTTTTTTTTTTCCCCTCTCTGCTGACTCAGTCTCACGTTTCTCACATCTTTATTTCCACCCTGGCTGCCACCTCTCACCCACCTCGTGCATCCCCTCTCACAGGGTGCAGGTTGATCCCACACCACTCTCTGTGCTCGTGTGTGGTCCACCTGGGAGCAACAGGGGGTGATTTTTTTGTCTCTCCTGCCTGGGCACTGCTTAGTGATAACAATAACAGTCAGAGGAAGGTCTCTTACTGAGGGGAGATCAAACAGGAGGTGGAATGTTGGGTTGGACACACCAGCAGAGCAGCCCAGGAGGTGCCACTATGTTGCATGGGCAGGGGAAGAGGAGGTAACTTCTTACTTTCTTTCCAAACATCTCCCTGCGAGAAAAATGCAGAGAAATAAATAACACTTGTACCTTTTTAGTTTTTGGTAAGCAGCTAAAAAGAAACAAATCTGAAAGCCTGAAGGTATGCACACATAGAAGCTCCCAGGCTCTACCTATATTTTCTTTTGATTTGTTTCTCCCAGAAATATTAATGTAAAAAGTTTATCTTCCTACAGGTCCTTCATTAAACCCATTTATTTACAGAACTGGCTGTAGAGCCCCACGCAAACCCCTCACCTGAATTGGGAGTTGCTTGTAACTCTGGATTTCGTAAATATTTAACTAATTTGTCGAGTTGCCACCTCTTTTCCAGTGAAATCTTCTCTCAGCTGATTACTGAGGAGCAACAGGCTTCCTGTGCCTTCCCAGAAATCTTCAGCAATCCTGGAGAGGATGAGGGTCTCTCCTTTAATTTGCAGTAATGAGTTACAGGGTGATTGAACTCAGAGTGCCAGGTCACTGTGGGGTATTAATGCACAAGCTCTGGAGCTCAGACCTGGGCTGGGCCACTGCTCTTACTGCAATTATGCCGAGGTTTATGGCTTGTAAATCAGCAGGAAACCAGTCCCAAATGTCCAGAGCCTGGCTCTGAAGGGCAGGAATGTCTAATGCTAAGGGATGGAAAGGCACCTGTGGTTGTGTTCCCACCCCATCTCCCTGCCAGCCACTGTGGACACCTTGTACTGCACCTGTTGGGGAAATGTTGGATCTCTGGGAGAACTTGTGGCTTCTTGTCTGTGATCCTTAGCCCTGCTGAAATCCCTGTATCCTGAAGGGCACCCACTGCTGGTCACTCCTGCTGCAGGAATAGCTCCTGTGCCTTCCAAGGCAGGGATCTGCTCTGGCAGGATGGCTCTTAATGTGTGAATAATTACAGTTTTTTAAAGGGAGAAATAGATGGAGACCCATGTCAGCCCTTAGGGAACTCTTTCAGTCTCCCCTCCAGGCCTTTCTAATGTCTTTTTTTTTCTTCTGTGTTATTAAGGGGAATTACCCAAAGGAGACCACTCTCATTTGGATTGATGGGTTAATACAGCTTGACTGATGATCCAATTAATTGATTCAATTTATGGCTGGTTTGAAAATGGCTCTTTCAGGACTCTCCCCAAACTTGTGATTTCCAGAATCACAGTCCTTTTTGGCTCTGCACTGAGCACCCCAAAACACAGGATCCCCCCCAGCCCAGGGCTGGATCCCCTCAGAGCCAGGTGAGTGTGGGGTGACAGCATCCTTTGGCAGGAGGAAAGGTGAGCTGCTTTCCCTGCTCCAAATCTCTCCCTCAGCATCTGTTGGGTCTTTTTTTACCCCTCTGATCTCTAAACCCATCACATGAAAAGCCAGTTGTCACCATCCTTCCCCTGAATTGCATTTTCAGGTGGGGAAACTGAGGCACTTGCAAATTAATGAGCTTTCTTAATTGCACCCAGGGCAATGCAGCATTGCAGACAAGGGCAGAATTTACCCATTAAAATAACTTAAAGGCTGTAGGACACTCTTCAACCTCTGATTTCTCTTCTAGCTTTTTAGGATGCTGGAGAAGACACAGGTCCCCCCCCAAAATGAAGTGATTTATTGCCAATGAGCTCCTCGCGGTGTCAACCTCTCCTCCAGCTACCGGCCACGAGAAACCCAACTTTTTGTACTCAACTCCTCTAAAAGTTGCATTTTAAGGTAAAAAAGGGGTGAAGGGTGGAATGGGGGATTGGGTCCTGGTGCTGACCCTCCTTTTTTGTGGCTGCCATCCTTCCTCAGGCTGCCCTCGCTGCAGCCATCCCGGAGAATCCCTGTCCGTCTCCATCGGCCCGTGAGTGACAGAGATGGATGGTGGTGCTGCCGGGAACGTGCTCTCAGGCTCGGGCTTTCCTCCCAGGAGAAAGCTGGAGGCCTTGGGAGCCCCTGATGAAGATGTAAGAGCCGTGTTTGACACGCCAGCTCTTTTGTTGGGGCAGCGGTGGCTCGCGTCGGCCGCCTGCCAGCCAGGAGCACCACGGGCCTGCCTGAAAGGGTCACCGTGACTCGTGGGGCAAGAAAAAGCAGGGGCAACAGCAAATATGCTCTGAAAAGAGCTTGAAGAAATGTTTTTGGGGGGACACAGGTGATGAAAACAACCAGGAAGCATCACAGGGGGAAAAGGTGCAGGGAGAGAAACGTCTGCGAAAGGGGAGAAGGGTGAGCGAGGGGCAGACAAACCCCTGCGCGCACCCGAAGGAGTTAATCCCCCGCCCGGTGCACTAAGTGGTCAGCAGCCCAATAAATTATGCCCTGGAAAGACAAACCACAATCATCATTAGTCACGGCTCATTGGCCTGTTAAGGCTCCTCAGTGAAGTTTATCTCTTCCCTCCTGTCCACCGGCAGCCATATTTCATGCTCCGAAAACAGCTGACCCCGGGGGTCAGCGAAATGAAAGCCCCATTCAACAGGTCTGCCCAGGCCTCGGCCCGGGAAAAAACGGCCGGGGTCAAAATAACATTGAGATACGGGCGGCCCTCGAGCCGCTGCCCTCCCGGAGCAGACACACACCACACGCTCAAGTGACCAAGACATGTTAATCCGTTTCAGGATCAGGCAGGGTCAGGCTGGGGCTGGGAGGAACAGTGGCATAATTAGGTGAGGGTGACCTCCATAAAACAGTAATGGGCTTCCAGAGGCCGGAGCGGCGCGGCCCGTCGCGCTGGGCACCCGCTTCCCGGCTCTTTTTGGATGTTGGGAATGGCAGAGGGCGGCGGAGGGAGTCCCAAAGATTGTCCTTGTGGCTGCTGGTGGCCTGGATTATGGGCGGGGAGGGAGGAAAGCACGTGGGGATACATTCCTGCAGCAGCATCTGCTGCAGCTGCAGGGAAACCCTCAATCCCTGTAAATAACCTTCAATGGGATTTCAGAGGGAGGTGTTGTAGAAGGAGGAAAAAGTTTTGTTTTCTTTGTTTCCATTAAAAAAACCCACAAAAAACAGGAAGGTTGTGGAGCACGTGCAGTTTGGAGCTGAAACAGGTGGTGCTGAAAGCCCCTGCCTGAGTGTAGCACTGTGAGGCAGCAGGAAAAGAGAGGGAAAAGGGTGTGCTGAGAAATAAGTGGGCTTTGAAGAATGTGTTGTGGGATGTTATTCTCTTAATACCCTTTAGGTTCATGGGTACAGGAATCTGTCTTGGAAGAGCTGGACATCTTGGTGTGAGATGAAGCTCTGCATCCTGGAGGGATGAAGGAAGAGAAGTCCCAGGCCAGCCACAGGTTCAGCTTCCTACGTGGGATGGTCAAAAAGTCCATACTGGAGGGGCAGACAGAGGGCTCGGGGTGAGTTCATGTTTTTCAAACAGTATGAAATCATATGGCCAAGTAAAACCTCCAAAAGTACCTTTTAAATAGAAGTTAATGCCAGGAAATGAAAGTCCTGAAGATCAGTATCCTGTGAGTGTATTCACTCTTCACCAATGCAGCAGGGCAGTGTTTTAACTCTAGAGAAGAGTTTCTACGTGGTGGGAAGAATAAAAAAGTTGGTGAGGAAAATATCTTGATTTTTTTACGCTCAGTATTCATTGGTCTTGAACCAGAATAGTGTTCAGTGCATGGCAACTAAAGGGCTGCTCAACATTATGACATTACAACATAAAGCAGTAAACATTTCAGAAAGAATCCTCATTTAAATTGATTAATTGAGACTTCAAGGACTTGGCTGAGGAACAACAGATTTCAAGTCAAACTCCTGTTTCTCCAGCTCTTTGGTGGGCAATGCAGCAGCATCCTTAGGAAGTCAGAGCTGGGCTAATACCTGAGGGCAGGGGTTTATTTATGGGGATTGAAGGTTTCCCTGCAGCAGCTGGTGCAGGAATGTGTCCCCTCACCAGTGCCTGCAGGACCAGTTACCTCTTTATCCCACTTCGGGTACAACCTGTGTTCCTCCAGGTGTAACAGATATTTAGGCTCTGGAAGACACGTTGTACCCAGTAATATAATTTTCCTGCCTCTGGGGGTCAAATTTGGGGCTGAACCCACTTTGCTCTCCGTGTCTCTATAAACCAAGAGTTTTAAAACCAGCTCCCCTAATGACTCTGATCTCTGTCTTTGAGCCCCATAAATCAGGAGGTGCTGGCTCAGGGCTTTTCCAGGGAGGGAGGCAGAGGAGGAGTAACAGGGGTAACTCTACCTAACACTCCAGTGAGATAATTCCTTCTCAAAGCAGCTTGTGGGGATCACATTTTAAACCAGCTATTTGTCTGCCTATTTATTGCTGCAAAAGTCATGGGATGTTTTAATACAGAGCAATAGAGATGATGTGATTTGGGACATTCAATCCCCCAGCTCTCTCCCTAATTACAGCTGTGCCTGGGCACAATTAACAATGGGAGGATGGAGCAGGCAGGTGTGGAGCATCCCAGCCCTGGATCTCTGCCACGGCTACAGGAGAGCTCAGATGGGGTGAAGGGGTCCTATAAAGGGAGGGAATGATGTGTTTCCTTGCATTCCTCACTGCTGGTGCTTGCTGGGCTGGAGATGGGGCAGCTCCTGGCTCTGAGCACCTTTTGCAGGCAGTGATTTGTGGGGAACCCAAGGCAGGATCCTGGGCTGGCTGCTCCCAGGGACAGCTCTGCAGTCAGCCCTGGATGGAGGGGAGGGAGAGGTGTCCCCCTTCTCTGTAAGGCTGGTGTTGGTTCTGTCTCCTCCAGCTCCCAGGAATGCAGGATGGGCTCCCTGTCTCTGCCCTGGGAGGGGGTGGTTCTGGCTGGAATGCTCTGCCTGTGGGATTTCAGGCAGCACAAGGATGAGAGGGAGGTATCAGGGAGCTGAAAAAGGAGTGTTCACAGTGGAGCTCTGAAATGGGTTCTCTGTCTCTTCCCCCTCTCTCTATCCAGGATCCCCCATCCTTAAACCCTCTGCTGTCTAACTAAAATTTCTAAACTGGGCAGAGTCTTCCCTCATGTTCAGCTGCCAGGAAGATTTCAAACACACAAAAAAAATCTGTTGTAGATAAAAATCGTGGGGGTTTTCACTGGATGTGTTTTTCTCTAGTTGGAGAGGGATGTCTCTGCTGCAGAAACTCATTTGGGGAGAGCTTTCAGCAAAGCCCACATCCCATCTGGAGCTGCAGTCTCTATTCCACACCGCTGAGGACCCTTTTTCTCCTCTCCCAGCTGGCACTGAGCCCCTTGCCAAGGGTCTGGGGTGTCACACCACGGGTGCCATTAACATCCTGGAGCTGCTGGAGCAGCTCTGGCCCTCCCAAGCTGCAGAAGGTGACAGCAGTTGTTCGTGGGAGCCCAGGGAATTGAGCTGTGATATCCTCTGCCCTGACTGAGCACTCCAAGCACCAGCCCCTGCTCCCTCCCCGCTGACCATGGGCTGTTTCTGAGGACAAGTCCAGTCAGGACAAGGTGTGAACTGATGTGGTATTGATTTGTCTCTGGACAAGGGAGATGAAAATGGGTAGCAAAAGAAGAGCATGAGAGCTGTGGAGCTGGCAGCAGGTAAGGCTGGGAATTCCCATCCCTTTGTTTACAAGCTGCTGGAAAGCAGACCTGGGACAGGGGGACAGAAGTTGGGACAGTATGTGATACACCTGGCTCTTTGTTCCCTAATGAAGCCATTAGTTAAGTTGAAATAATTAGCTTCTTATGGTGGTGTTCCCCAAGCTGTTTACAAGCCCCAGGGGTGAGAGCTGCCAGGCTCTTCCCTCCAGCTCTCCCCTGTTCTCTGTATCACACATCCCAAACTCCAGTCAGCTGGGCTTTGGCAAAAGCAAAGGCTATCCTGTTTTTCCTGCCTTTCCCTTAAGCCATCCTGCCCTTGCCAGAGTATATGTGGAATTTAAACCCATCAGATCAGCTCCTTTGTAATGCCTGGATCAGCAGGGCAAAGTGACAGCACAGAGTCCCAGTGGTGGGACCAGGCAGGGCAGGGAGGAGAAGCAGGAGAAATGTCTGAGCAGGACGACAGGCACGGTGCTGGTGGAAAATTTACAGCCTCGGGCTTGGGCTCTGGGCCCCCTTTTTATTACATTTTACACCGAGTGAGTTAGATTGAGTTACCATTTTTTCATCTGCTCCATCAGGGCTGCTCTCAGATCCAAAGACCACGGGGTTGGAAAGAGGAGCCACAGAGATGCAGGTTCTGGCCGTCAGCAAATGCATCAGATATGTGAATAAAGAGCAGGCGATATTTCATCAGCTTAGATGGGATTTAGCTGTCCAGCAGAGGCCGGAAGGAAAGGAGCACAGCCAGCATTTCCCCAGGACTGTATGAGTGAGATGAATCTCCACTTTTCCATTGTCCCCAGTAATAGAAGCGTTTCTGAGCTGTGTTTGCTGCCTGCTCTCTCATCCTGCCTCTACCAGTGCAGGATGGCAAAGCTGCCAGCTGGGGATCATAGAATATCCTGAGTTAAAGGGACCCACAAGGATCATTGAAGTCCAACTCCTGGCCCTGCACAGGACACCCCAACAATCCCACCATGTGCCTGAGAGCATTGTCCAAATAATTCTTGAACTCTGGCAGCTTCTGCCCTGGGGAGTCTGTTCCAAAGCCAACCTGGAAAGTGAAATTTTAAGAGCTGGTTTCCAGAATAACTGGAATAACTCTGGAGTTTGGAAGAAGAACTAGTTTGGGCTCAGGAATTGGTGCAGTGATGTACAAATGAAGATGCAGGAGAGGGAGAACGTACCTTAGAGCTACTTGCAGGTGGATATGCCTCCCCCTGAGAGGATGAGCTGGGGATGTTGGAAGCTGGCAGGACAAGATTCCAGGCACTGGAGACCTCCAGAGGTTCCTCCTAACCTACAGGCTTCTCTAGATCTCGGAATTAAATTGACTGATGGATGCAGCTTCCTTTACCAGTGGAGCAAAGCCTGGTGTTGTGATGTTTCCTTTTGCTTCAATGATTTCACACATGGCTCTTCACCCCTGCCCTCTCTCCTGCTCTGCCCCCAAGCTGACAAACCCTCTTCCAAGACAGAGTTGCTGCAAGTTTTGTTGCTCCCAGGCTGCCTTCCTACCCCTTATCCTCTCTCCTAGGAAAAGTTTTTCTTGTGTCTCATAATTTTTCCCCTCCCCACACTCGAGCTCTCCTTTTACTCTCCCGTTTCAATTCCCCTTGTGCACCACAATTCCCTCCCTGCGCACGTTTAAATTGGATATGAGGAAAAATTCCTTCACCAAAAAGGGTTGCCAAGCCCTGGCACAGCTGCCACATCCTTGAAGGACTTTAAAAACCATGTAGATGTGGCACTTGGGGACATGGGTCAGTGATGGCCTTGGCAGGCTTTGGGGGCATGGCTTGATGGTCTTAGAGGGCTTTTGCAACCTAAATGATTTTATGGGCCATGTGGAGACGTTTATTAGACCCTTTAAAAGCAGGGTGTATTTTATAATCTTCAGCTGGGCCTGGTGGGAGATGCCCAGGGAGCTGCCAAACCATCCTGGCAGCATCAACAGTGAGAGCTGCCTGGAGTGTCTGTTCCCAGCCCTTCCAAAGGGGGAAGCTGCACAGCCCCATGGTGCTGCCCACCCTGCTCAACCACCCTCCTCACTAGGCAGGTTCTCCTGGGCTCTTCCCTACTCTGGTTCATCCCTCTGCTGATTAGATCCCAGGATTCCAGTGTGGGAACCAAACCATCCCCTCACCCATCTGCTTGCCCCTCAAATCCAGTATTTAATCTCTGGCTTTCAGCTTGGGGTTGTGAATCATCTTCTCTGCCCTCTCCAGTCTATGTGGAGGTAGCAGCTGGTTCAGCAGAACTACTGGGGCCCTTTTCTGCCCCTCATCCTGTAACTGGTCAGGTTTAATATGACTTCTCCACTTGCAATTTGTCATGGCTTTATCAGAACATCTGCATCCTGGCCTCTTATTAAACCCTTAGAAAAACAGAAGCATCTGATGCCTGAACAGCTTTAAATTTGGAAGCACAGTGGGAGTAGGTGGAAGAAACTACATTCCCCTTCATGTAATCATCATCAGAGGACAGTTCTGAACAATGACCAGAGCGTCCTCGCACCCATGATGACAGCAATTTCAGACTTATCACACCCCAGCACTATATTAAGGCACTGAGATTACAGTGTTATTCATTAGCACAACATCTGCTGAAAATCAGCGTGGAGAAGGCTGCTGAGGGTGCTTAAAAGCTTTATGATGGGACAGAGAAAATACTCCCCCACAGGGAGAATAATGTCTTTGCCCTCCTGGGTGCTGAAGCTCCATGGAAACCACAAACACACGGTGCAGCCTTGAGCCAGTGAGGACCTGGGTCACCGAGAGCAGCAGGTCCCAGCTCTGCCCAGCCTTGTGGGCTTGGGTGAGTGTCTTCCCTTTTTCTTCCCTATTCCAAGCAGTCTCTTGCTACCATGGGCACAGCCCTTTGCATGGAACATCAAGTTTAATCCCTGTCCCTACTGCACTTGCTATGTCATAGGATTAAGGTCCCATTTTCTATATTATGAAGCTCTAAAATATTCCCAAGCTGGCCAGTCTCAACACAGCCATACCGAAATATTTTGATTTTATAACAAACCCAGGCTGGTGAAGGAACTTTCTGCCACTTATCCTGCCTTTTGTTGAGAGCTGGCTGCTCCAAAAGAGCCTCAACTTTCTCATTTTCCTCTGACAGATGAACTAAACTTGTGGAGAACTGCAGGAGTGACTTGCTGGCTTAGTTCCCTGCCTGGCCTGGTTAGTAGCTAAGCTCGGTGACCCTTCTTGTTTTTAGCATGTAAGAATAACTCATTGTGGTGTATTTGCTGATTCTCATGTTTGGCAGTTACAGCAGCATTGAACAATTCTTTAGGACCACGGGTCTGACTTTTACAATTTAAAAATCCTATTCTTTTTTAGAATTTTAGTTATCCATAGTACAAGGCATCAGGAACAAAAGGCCTCCGAGGGTATTTCATGGCCTTGTTGCTAAAATTGCAGAGCAGGCTCTGAACTGTGAAGATCTCCTGAACCTGCACTGGTGGTGGATTTTCTTCTATCTGAAATATGCAGGTCCAGAAGCTGTGCTGCATTTCTGAAGGTGATATCTGAGCCTCTCCAGTCATCGCAGTCCGTGGCAGCCCACGATTTGATTTCCCGAGGATGATTTGGGGGACGAGGAGCGTCAGTGTCAGGCGCCGTGTTGATGTGTGTGGCTCTGCACAACAGTTCACAAATGCAGCTCAGCCTCCCTCAAGCTGCCCTGCTTCTCCTCAGGAGTCACTGACTCTGGTCTGCAGAAGCTCTGCTGGAGGAGCTTTCAGAGGACCATTTTAGCAGCTGGTGTGAACCATCCATCAGTGCTCCTGTCTTCGCTCTAACCGGCTCCGTTCTGGGTTGCCTTGATTCAGTTATGATGAAATTTAGAGCAACTGCTCCTGACAAATGAGACTTCCTCTAGTGGGTTGCTTCTTTAAACTGTTAACACATGCTTAAATATTGTCAGAGCTCGGAATGAGAACGTTTTAAGTTCTCAAAGATCCTTCATTATCAAAGGCAGCTGCTGGTGTGCAGTGGATCACTGCTACCCAACTGTGTGTCCTCACAGTGATCCTGCACCCCGAGCCTGCAAGGAGGGTGACAGGAGGGATGGCAGCTGCCCTTGGAGAGCAGCCCCAAAAAGCAGTAAGAGATTATAACAGCAGGAGTGGGGTGGATAATTGCTTACAGGCAGAAGAGCAAAGTGGTGGAGATGCAGAGTGGACACTGCTGACTTCCAGTAGCTGGAGGGAGCCTACAAGAAAGATGGAGAGGGAGTTTTTACAAGGGGGAATGGCTTTAAAAGTGAAAGAGGGCAGGTTTAGATTAGATCTTAGGAAGAAATTATTCCCTGTGAGGGTGGGGAGGCCCTGGCACAGGTTGCCCAGAGAAGCTGTGGCTGCCCCATCCCTGGAAGTGTTCAAGGCCAGGTTGGAGCAACGTGGGATAGGGAAGGTGTCCCTGACCGTGGCAGGGGGTGGAACGAGGTGATCTTTAAGGCCCCTTCCAACCCAAACAATTCTGTGATTCTATGATTCTGTGACTTCAGACTTCTCCACGTCTCACGTGGATCTCAAGGAGCTTTGCTTTTCAAGCAAAGGTCTTGAAATGAGAACAAAGGTTTTATGCAGCTCCTCTTCCAAATCAGGTGCCTGACAGCAGCTGAGCCTGTCCAGCAAAGAAAGAGCCCCCATGAGATTTCCTTTCTGCTCCTCCCAACCTTTCCCTCTCCAGTTTCTGCTGGTGCTGCTGTGACAAGTCTCTCTAGAGGGCACCAAGAACTCTGGTGGCAAATACTCATTAATTGATTCAGTGGGACCAGGGAAGAATCCAATCCAATTAGAGATAAATAATTGATGGCATCGAACGCCGAGATTGGGACAAGTATTGATCCAGGGCGCGGGAGGGGCCGACAGCTGTTCCTGTTGTCAGCGTTATGGACCCCGAACTGAGATGATGATGCTTCAGGCTGGGAGTGGCAGGGGACCTACAGCCTGGGATGGACCATCTGAGGTCCCCACACACCACAGAGGCAAACATTTTAGTTGTTTCATCCTTAGGCTCTGGCCACACCAAGAACCTTGAAGCCCATAGAGCTCCTGAGGGTTTTAATCTGATGTCTATCTCAGGTATGGGACAGGTTTTGGGAGGCAACAACAGGAGGAAGCTTTTACCTGGGACCTCATAGACCACCTGTAGTTTTCAGATAGCCATTTGTCATCCTACTAAGCCCATACCCTGTGGAAATGTCTACTCCAGAAGCAGCAGGGAGGAGCTTGGATGTAGTGATAGGACAGGGTGAGAAATAGCTCTGCTGTGACTTGGTGGCTCCAGACAACATGGGAAGGAGCAAGAGGGAAAGTCCTGATGAGAATGTGGCCTTAAAGGTACCTACAGGGGAGGAAGAGGTTGGGGGTTGGTGTGGGGGTGAGGATTGTTTCCTGGGGATCACTCCCCTGTGTCCACTTCTGATGGAGGGACATTTCAGGGATAGGGTCTGAAATGTGGGCAAGGATTTTTCTGAGGAGGATCAGAATAGTTTGGACTCTGCCCACCCACCCTTTTCAATATCTTAATGTCCAAGGGATTGTTGGAAATCTACTTGAGCTGGATGGAGACTTCCCACCAGCTTTGGAGGAATTTGGATCAGGCCCAACGTGAGTGGGTCCCTACAGAGCCTGGGGAGAAGAGGGGGAGGCTTTGCAAGGTGTAAGTGGTCCAGAGAAGTGAGGATTGCTCAGCTGACATCCCCCTGGAATGAGCACATGGTGATTTCAGGCAAAGGCAATCTGTTATTTCCACTGCTGAACATTTATTTGGGTCAGGGTGGGAAAATTTGATTTACTTGCCAAGGTCCCACTGGGCTGGTAAAAGTATAAATACCATATATTATTATGTGTGTATTCTGAAAAGTGGTTACTGAGTGTGTTTATTACACTTGGCCACTCGCAGGGAGTTGTTCTCTCTGCCCCCTCCCCTAAATTCACGTGCTCACCCCGAGTGTGAGCACTGCTGGGACCTGTAAAACCACGGAGGGGGGGATGGAGCCAGAATGATCCAGTACCCAGCTCCTCCCAGAGCTTCCCACAGAGAGGAAACGCCTCTCCACGCTGTTGGTCCTACCTGGCTGAGCCACCTCAGGGGTGTGGTGTGATGATTTCCCAGCCCTAAAGCTCCGTCATCTCTTCAGGGACCTGTTTCAAACCTCATCTGCCAAGGATGGGAGTTGTTCACAGCATCGTGGAATGGTTTGGTTTGGGAGGGACTTTAAAGATCTTCTAGTTTCAACACCCTTGGGCAGGGACACCCTCCACCAGCGCAGGTTGCTCCAAGCCCCATCCAACCTGGCCTTGGACACTTCCAGGGATGGGGCAGCCACAGCTTCTCTGGGCAACTTGTGCCAGGGCCTCCCCACCCTCCCAGGGAAGGATTTTTTCCTTAACACCCATATGGGAACAGCCAGAACCTACTGCAATTCTGGCAGTCCTAGGGATTACACCTTGTTTTCTGGGTGTTATGTAGGACAAATGCAGCCTGTCCCAGGGCAGGGCTGCTGTGGCTTTCCAAGAGAGGCTTAAAGCTGGTTTGTGAATTATGTGCTTTGATTTTGGTGAGAGGGTTGGGGTGTGCTCGCAGACTAGGTGGCCTCTGCACTGGATAGATAGTCCAAAACATCCCTGTTTTGGCTACTCAGAACTGCCAGTGGATTGGTGTTTTCATCCAAATGGTGCTTTCCGGCCCTACATTCCCAGCTTTGGGCCAGAGCCTTTCACAGCTGGTTTCTCAAGCCCCAGATCTGCCTTATAAACTACACTGGATCTTATTAATTTGAATCTGTGCCATCCCCTGCTCTCAGTTACCACTTCCTGCAGGGGCTTTGCCTGGGGCTGTGTGTCAGCATCGAGATGCTGCGAGTTCAAGGCTCCTGCCTTGTGTTGGCTGAACTCTGCTGCCTCTGCAAATTGGGCCTGGCCTGGCATTTTCCTGGCAGGAAAAATGCAGTTCTGCTACTGTGGCACTATCAAAAGCATCAGGCTTTGTGTTATAGCAACACCCAAGAGTCCAGCTGGGTTAAAGCCACCAGCACGAGCCGCTCTGAAGGACACGCAAGCCCTCGCTTCTGAGGAAGGTCGTGTTTTCCTAGCGAGCCAAGTCCTTTGTATTTACTCTCTGAAGTGTCCTGAGGCAACAGCCTGTTCCTCTGTCTCCTGCCAGCAGAGCAGCCCCACCTGCAGCAGTGCCCATCAATCCCAGGGGAAGGAGGTGCCAGGATCCAAGTAAAATGTGACCCTTGCACCCATCACAGGCCGGTGGCTGTGTGCGAGCTCCTGGTGCCCAAAGAAGCCACAAAGGCTCTCCCTGCCCTGCCTGTGCTGAAGCTGCTGGATTTAGCTCCCCCTCAGTGTGCTCTGCAGAGCACTGGAAGGTATAAAAGCAGAGGGAAGTCATCTCCCAGCCTGGCCCTGGGCTCACAGGACCTGCTGCCTTCCCTTCTGCCGGCAGCTGCCATGCACAGCTTTCCCCGAGGAAACCTGGCATCTTCAGGAGGAGCTGAGAGGTTCGAGGAGCAGGTGCTGTGCAAAGGCATCAGCAGAGCCCACAAAGGGAGAATTCCCTCACAGCCTCGAAGAGAGGAGGGCTGGGGGAGGTTTGCTCCCACCGAGGTGGTGCTGCTTGCAGAGCTCGTGGATTTGCATATTTGGTGACCTCATGCACATCCCCGGGTTCGCTCCCCCGCTTCCTCCCCCAGCCTCGGAGGGATCGCTTGTTATTTGTGTTCACAGCTAATTAAAACCTCTCTGAGCTCAACCCCCTGATTAGGGAGAGAGGGCTGAGACCACAAGCAGCCCACTGTGGAGGATGCCACAGCCCACAGCCTGACCCCACACCACTGCAGACCCCACGTTTGCAGTTAGGACATTATTTACCCCGATGCTTGCAACGTTCTCTTAAAATATATTGAAGGAGAGATTGGGAAAATGAAGTGTATAAGATTTATCCTGCACTAGAGGATTTCAGCATCCAAGAAAGCCAGAGAGTCCAGTCCCTCAGACTTAATAGAAACCTCCTGCTTTATTAATGTTGCCTTATTTTTTTTTTCCCCCTTGTCCACAGGTCCTGGGCAGAAAGTCAAAGCTGTATTTGAGGAGCTTTCCTGGAGGTTTTCATTAATAACAGGGCCAGGGAATCCACTGCAAATGTAAAAATAATAGATTTGAGAGCCCTAAAAGGATGGAGATTTACTCACTGTGGAAATATTAGGGAGAAAGTGGGAGTAGGAGGTTCCCATGGCTCGGTGCTGCCTGTCTGGGAGCTTTGAAAGCTGCCTGAAGGCCAAGGAGATGCTGGGAATGGGAATGGGAATGGGAGGTGAGGTTGCCTCCGAGCGGCTCAGAAAGGCAGCTGCGATTGCTCTGCTGAGCACTGAGCCACTGCTGGTGGACATTCCTGGGACAAGGAGAGCTTCAGGGTCCTTCTCAGGGTAAAGAGAAAAAGGAATAAGGGGACAGAGAACTTTGGTCAGGCAGATCTGCTCCTTGTTCACTCCTTGGAGGTGGACGTCCAGGGGGACACTGATCCTCAGCAGGGACACACAGCAATGGGGGCAGGACACAGGGATGCTGCTTGCTGCCAGACCAGGTGAACAGTGCCCGTTCCTGGGGGCATTCTGAGACCCTGTCCTCTCCTTCTGAAGTGACTCTTGCCAGCAGAGCCAGTGCTGCTCCTGTATCCCACAGTTGTCACCTGGCCACGTTGTCACCTCTGCTTGGGAAGGTGCTGCATGGGCTCTGTTCATCCCCTCTCCTTCCAGTGCTGCTTTGGGAGCACCCACTGCTCCTGGATTTTGTGCTGCTGCCTCCATGGATTTGAATTTGGCTTTTTGCCCTTCCAGCTCCACCTGGAGCTGTTCCTCAGCCCCCAGCTCTGTCTGCTTGGGAAGGGCATCACGAGGCTGTGCCCCCTTGCCCTCACCTGGCAGGAGGGGCTGTGCTCCTCCTCCAGGTGCCACTGCCCTGCCAGCACAGGTCACCTCTGGAGGTGCTTCCAGGAAAGAGCCCTTCTCTTTTCATCACAAGTTGCTTGAAGAGTTTTCCCTCCTCACTCCACTTCAAATTAGAGTAAGCAGGGTGCAACCTGCCAAAGCTGCTTGTGATCAGTTGTTTTTACTGGTGGAAATGGGTTTAAAATGGGTGCAGGCAAAGATGAAGGAGGAGCACAGCCTTTCACTCTGTGCCAGTCCTCCAGGTACATGTGAAGAGAGGTCTGTGTGCAGAGCAGAGCTCCTGCACAAGACCTAAAACACACAGTCAGAGCTTCCAGCCAGCTGAGACTTCTGTCCACCAGCAGCCTGGGAGATGGAGAGAGGGAGAAATGAGTTTTCTTCCCAGCTGGCAAAAAAAGCCCTGTGCATGCAGATGGAGACTGACTGCGGTGCTGGATGCCAAAACATCCCTCCTAGGAATTCTGGGAAGAATCCTGCCAAGCCCTGGTACCCTGGGAGGCAACATCCAGCCCTGCAGCCTGCCACGAAGCACTTCAGCCCCTACACAGCTCCTCCTTCTGTGCTTTTCAGCAGCTCTGCAGCCCCCCGGGCCCGGCTCGCTGCGCTGGTGGGCCGGGGGGGCTGGAGGCATTTTCCCAGCGCTCTAATCTAACAGCACCAGTGGGAATGTTTACAGCACGCTGCCACTTGAGGGCTTATCGGCCTCCCTGCCTATCTCCCAGCCTGATAAACGAAGGGGCTGGTGGCACCCGGGAGAAGGGGATGGAGCTGGGGACCGGCCAAGCACACAGCTGGCAGCGCTGGGGGGCTGCCCCCGGGAGCCCCTCCGTGTCACTGAGGGTGTGGTGGAGGGGAGCAGCAGAGCAGATCCCTTCCCAAAGGATTACCCGGAGCAAAGGGTTGTACTTGGGACCAGCAGCATCCAGGTCTGGGGCAAAGGGAATATCCCATGGAAGGGTGATGGGGTACGTTGTGGCAACAAGGAAGTGCATCCCCATGAAAATTAGGGGCAGATCATAGAATTATAGGATCATTTAGGTCGGAAAGATCTCTAAGATCACCAAGTCCAACTGTTAACACAGCCCCCAAGTGCCACATCTACATGTCTTTTAAATCCCTCTGGGATTGCTGATCCACCACTGCCCTGGGCAGCCTGTGCTGGGGGTGGACAGCCCTTTGGTGAAGAAATATTTCCAATCTAAACCTCTCCTGGTTTTAAACTTGAGGCTATTTCCTCTTGTCCCATCGTTTGTCCCTTGGGAGAAGAGACCAACCCCACCAGAGAGAATGGCTTCATCATTTTTATTACGGTGGAAAACGACAGCTGAAACCTGTTCAGGTTTTCCCTGAATTAGCCTAATCAGCAGGGCATAAAAGCAGCTCACCTGGGGGTGTGCCCCTCTGCTTTGTCTTGGAGCGGTGCTGCTGACCTGCAACAGCCCGGGACAGTCTGCAGTGCTCTGGATGCCACAGAGATCCTAAAGGTACGTCCCCTTTACTCACCTGCAGGGCTTAAACCGAGCAGAAAAGTTAAAAAATTCTCTTTTTTTTTGTTTTTCTTTTCTTTGTTTAGTGTTTGCACCATAGAGAGGCGCCCTGACGTGGCCCTGCGGCCACCGAGCAGCCCCTGCGCATCCCTCGCTGTCCCACGGCATCCCCCCGGTCCCGGCCCGCTCCGGGTGTGGGACACGCCACGATTGCCCTCTAGTGGCCCCGGGGTCCGGGACCCCCGCCCGGCTCAGCCCAACCTCACCCAGGGGCTGCTCGGCAGCTCCTGCTCCCCCTGGGCTGTGCCAGGAACAGCCGCTTTTGGGATTTGGGTGTTTTGTTATCCCAGGGTTTGGTGTGCAGCAGCCCCCAGACCAGCTGCCCCTGCACAGCCGGGGAGAAGGTTTTCCCCAAGCAAGGAATCTCGGACTCGAGATTTAGGAGGATGGACTGGAACAGGGAGTTTGTTTCTGAGTACTCCCTGGCTTTATTTTAAATGTATTTTCCCAGAATCATTTAGGTTGGGAAAAACCCTTTAAGATCACTGAGTCCAACTGTTCCCCCAGCACTGCCAAGGGCACCACTAAATCCTGGGGTGGTTTAGTGTATTTGTCCCCAAGTGCCACACCTACATGTCTATTAAATCCCTCCAGGAATGGTGACTCCACCACTGCCCTGGGCAGCTTGACAACCCTTTGGGTGAAGAAATATTTCCTGATATCCAATTCAAATCTCCCCTGGCACAACTTGAAGTTGTTTCCTCATGTCCTGTTACCTGGGAGAAGAGAGTGGCTTTCTAAGCTGTTGAAGATGAGAAGCTCTGTGTTTGGGTGGTGCACATCCAAGAAAGCTGCTGCTGCTCCTGCCAGTGTGGCCAAGAGGGAGAGGGTGAGACTTCCTGGGAGTTGGGATCCAGCATCTCTGCATGAGAGTCTCCCAGTATAAGAACCAGAGGAAACTGGGAGGTAAATTCAAGGAACAGAGAGATGTTTGTAAAAGAGAGAGACTTTGTGAAACTCCTGGGGTTGATGCAGGGCCTTCCCTCCACAGAGGGAGGAGAGGGAGAGAGGCAAGGGAGGGCAAAGGGCTGGAGAATCACCATGGATGTTGCAGGGTGCTGGAAGAACTGTGCACAGCACGTTTTGCCCATCTTCCTCTTCACTCCCCTGCCTTTATCTTAATACATAAGGACCTTTTGGGAACCAAAAATATCCTGCTCTTCCCAGGGTACGTTCCCAAAGTGTTGTTCTGAAGTTAATCCATCCACTAGTAGGGCCCAGGGCTGGATGTTGCTATTCTGGTCCCTGCAGTAACAGGAACAGTTTTGCGTGACTTGTCAGGACCTGCTTCACCCCAGACATGAGATCACAGTCTCATTTCTCATTTATAAATAAATACATTCCTGTCAGGGCTGGAAACATGATGGAAGTACAAGTGAAGGCTTCCTTCCCGGAATGCCACCTTCTTGGTGTGATCTGTGGTGGTCCCAAAGGGCTGGGCAGGGGAGGAGGTGCTGCAGGAGAGGATGAAATGTGCTGTCAGCCTTGTCTAGAGAGGTTTTTGATCCTGGATTCCTCCTCCAGCTCTGGCTTGTGTAGGACAGGGATGGGCAGCACTGCTGGGACCATTGTCCCTGTGTGTCCCTTTGCAGTGGCCACTTTAACATGAGAGAAAGAAAAGGAATTAAAGAAATCTTTGTGTGTGGAATCTTTTAATACAAAGCTGCCACTAAGAAAAACTAGATGCAAATTATTTTTTGCTCCAAAAAAAGGGGAGAAAAGAAATGGGAGCACAGCACCAGTGCACGTAAATCACAACCTGGACTGTGACACTGTGCACAAACTGCAGACGCATGTGCCAGGTAAGGTGTAAGTGAAATGTGGGCCATGGTTTGCACAGAAAAAAACCCACACAAGTGCATAAAAAGGAGGGAAAAAAAAGTAAAGGAGATGGAAAAAGTCATATAGGAAAGTCAGAAGATCATGTTGGGGGGGGAGGGAAAAGAACCAGTACAATAATGGGGAGGAAAAATAGCTGTGAGGAAGCAAGAGGAAGTGAAGCCATTGCAAAGGGTTTATTGTTTTCACCTGAAGGTTTTTTGTTTTCTCCATTAGCTGAACCTGTGCCTGGGTGACTATAGGATTTCACCAACTCACTCTGTGAACCCCCAGGTGAGTTTTATGGCTCAGGACAGACTCCAGTGGCTGTCACCCTCTGGAACCACTGACCCAAGAGGCCACAGATGTGCCCAAGCCCTGCCAGCACAGGGCACTCTGTAGCCACCACTCTAAGCCTTGCCTGAGCCCTCCAGGCTGCAGAACAAGAGCTGCCCCTTAGGAACAGGATAGAGCACAAGAGCACTGAAATTATTCCTGCAGTGAGGGGGCACTCAGGTGTCCCCTTCCATGGACAGGGCAGAGGGAATGGTGGCAAAGAAACTGGTGATGTGCTGGGACAGGGACACCTCTAGCTGAGTCCTGTCCACACCCTATGCCTGCTTTGGAACTTTTTCTTCCCAGGGAGAGTTGGGGGAGGAGGAAATCCCATTTCTGAAGTTGTAGGGTCTGATTTTCACCCCTGTGAACTCAGTGACATTTGGTGCCGTATTTCAGGCTGATCTCCTATTTCCTGGCTCCCACCTGCGAGCAGCATTCCCTCAGGAGCTTCCAGGTGCCCACGGGCTGCCCAAGCCCCTGCCCTGCAGTCCCTCTGCTCCTCTGGGGCTGTGAGGTGCCCTTGCCACGGGCACCCAGCAGCTGCTCCTGCTCAAAGCCCTCTGTGATGCGGTGCCAGCCCTCCGAGCGTGGCTGAGGGCACCTCTCCTGCCCACCAGCCTCGGGGAGGGGCCTCAGCCAAGCCCTGGAGCACAAAAGGGGCTGTGTGGCTGCTGTTTGCCCTCCCAGAGCCAGGAGGAAACTTGGCAAGGAGGAAAAAAACCTTTAGAAGCTACTGGGGTGCCCGAAGTTTATGTTAAGTTGCTTTCAAGACTAAAGGGAAGTTTGAGTGCGAGCAGGTAGAGCAGGAGTGGTGCAGGCAAAGGGGACTTGTCCCATCTATCCAAGAGGAGCATTTGACTGTGAATAATTGTACTTTATGTCTTCATAAAGTGCCTTTTCCACCTGCAGGAGGCTGATCCTGCTCAATTGAGAAAACACCTTTGGTTTCTGAGTGGGCAAAGAGGGTATCCTGGAAAAAAAACCACCTCAGCTGTGTATTTTTAACCTGAATGTCTTTAACTTTAGATTATAGAGAACAGCAAGAAGGATTTAAAAAAAAAAATCTCTCTGTGAAAGAGGGCACGGTGCACGTATCTGTGAGTTGCAGTAGAGTGGAGAACAAAAAGGTTGCTGTTCAGAAAGGGAGGCAGAAGTACAGAGAGCTTAAAGGCACAGAACATGGAAAAATCTGCTGCAAACCCCATCCCCAGGAGAAAGGAAGGCTCTATCCCCTGTGACATTGTTCCAGGACTCAGGTAAGATGAACTTCCCTGGAGATGAAAAGCCTTGTTGTGACTTTCCTTGGTGCCTGTGTTTCTGAGGGGCTGGGTCAGGGATTCCTGTAGGCTTTGTGGTTAAGGGCAGGCTCTCTGCAGCCAAACAAAAAAATCCATCTCCGTGCTCGCCCAACTGAGCAGGGACTGAGCCTCCTGTGGTCCTGGGACATCTCCAGCAGGGACTGGGATGGTGGTTGTGCCACCCAGGCTGGTACAGATCTGCCATGGTTTGTGTGAGGTTTGTGCTGCCATGACCCTGCCAGGCAAAAATCCCCGTTTACCTCAGGGCAAGGCTCATCCTGGTGGTCCAGCTCTCAGAGCCTTATTGTGAGTGTTTCCAGGCAGAGAAAGGCACTTGCAGTTGTACAGAAAAGGCTTAGGAGTGTCTTCTCCAGCATCTTGTAACTCCCTTGACGCTCAGATACATGTGAGGGGTTTCTCCTGCTTGCTTGTGCTGTCTCTTAATCCACCAGCATCTTAGGAATCATTTAAGTTGGAAAAGACCCTTAAGAATCACCTTGAGGGAAGTGATTCTTCCCCTCTATTGTGCCCTTGTGAAACCTCACCTGGAGGACTGTTTCCAGCTCTGGAGTCCTCAGCACAGGGAAGATGATGGAGCAGGTCCAGAGGTCACAAAAATGCCCAGAGAGCTGGAGAATCTGTGCTACAGAGGCAGGCTGAGAGAGCTGGGGTTGTTCAGTCTGAAGAAGAGAAGGCTCCAGGGAGAGCTGATTGCAGCCTTCCAGTACTTAAAGGGGGATTATAAAAAAGGAGGAGAGTGATTTTTCACATGGGCAGATAGTGACAGGACAAGGGGGAATGGTTTTAAACCAAAAGAGGAGAGATTTAGATTGGATGTTAAGTAGAAATTCTCCCCTGTGAGGGTGGGGAGGTCCTGGCACAGGTTGCCCAGAGAAGCTGTGGCTGCCCCATCCCTGGAAGTGTCCAAGGCCAGATTGGACAGGGTTTAGAGCAACCTGGTCTAGTGGAAGGTGTCCCTGCCCATGAAAGGGTGTTGGAATGGTATTTTCTTTAAGATCCCTTTCAACTCAAACCTTTCAGTGATTCCATGATCTTGAAGTCCAACCAGGAAAGCATCTCTAGCCCTCTGTCTCTTGTTAGTCTTCAACTTGATCCTGGTTCCTCTTCCAGGTTGTAGGTCAGGAACCTCTGATCTGAGGAGCGTTTGTGTGTTGGAGCTGTACAAANTGTTGGAATGGTATTTTCTTTAAGATCCCTTTCAACTCAAACCTTTCAGTGATTCCATGATCTTGAAGTCCAACCAGGAAAGCATCTCTAGCCCTCTGTCTCTTGTTAGTCTTCAACTTGATCCTGGTTCCTCTTCCAGGTTGTAGGTCAGGAACCTCTGATCTGAGGAGCGTTTGTGTGTTGGAGCTGTACAAAAGTGCTCTTCATCCGCTTGGGCTTCACCCTGCTCGGAGCTGAGGGCTGATGTTCCCCAGCCCTAACCTCAGCCTCGAGCTCTGTGGAGAGGAGGCCTCACAGCCTGTCCACTGCCTCAGCCCTGGGGGTGACATAACTTGCCAACAGGCCGAGGGCAGCGCAGTGCTGGGAGCCAGAGCCAGTCCAGCTGCTGGGAATCACTGGATCCCCGTGAATGGCCTCCTGTTTGAGTCCCTGGGAGCACCAGAGAGGAGCTTGTAACCACCAACCCTCTTGGCTGTGGAGCAGCAGCTCTGGTTAGAGCATCCTGGAGCACTGAATGTGGGCCCTGCCCACCTCCCCAGCCTGGTTGGCCAAGGAGAACATTACCTGCAGAGCACACCTGCGGGTCACCTCCCTCTCTCCTGTCCCTTGGCAGCTCACCAAAAGCCAGGGTGTCTACACTTGACCCCTGTTTTCAGACATTTGGCTTCCTGTGCCAGGTGCCTAGACTGACTGAAAACTATAAATCCAGACTGACACCATTCCTTGGAAGAAAGCAGCTCATGCCCCAAGTTCTGTGCTCTCTCCTTTCCCCCCGTGCACATCACGGGTCTCCAGGAAATCTTGTGAGTGGTTATTTATAGGCAGTGGGTAGTAAAAGGTAGAAGGAGCCTGACTTGGGACTTGCTTTTTGCAAGTCCTCAGGGGACTCTTGTGAGTCACCCCAGGGCTGAGCTTGCCTGGAAGGTGTTTCTTGACAGTGTCTGCAGGTGGGGTGAACCTTGCCAAGCTAAAGGGGGAAGCAGAGCAGCACGAAACCACAAAATTAGTTCATGCACCCTCTGCAACGGCTCCATGGGCAGAATAAGAGCAAAAACAACTTGTAAGAGCCCTGAAGCTGAGGATGGCTCCAAGCTGAGCTAGCCCAGCTGCAAGCCATTCTCAGGAACTGCTTGCACGGACTAACTTTCGCCACCAAATGTCCGTATAATTTTATGGCCCCGGTCTATCCGTCGCGCCTCGTACGTGGATGTCTCAGCCACGCTTCAGTAATGAGATATGACAGGCTGTACGTTTCTGGGTGATTATGGCATGTGTCATAAAGCAAAAAGGCAATAATCCCCTGGAAACACGTTGCCTTGGGGTGTCTTGTTACCATTATGAAATAAAATTACAAATGAAAAAATAATGAAAACATTCAAGAGCGTCTGCGCCCGAGCCGGGGGTATGGGGGGACTGTCAGGCAATCCAACCTCCAGCCCAAAACTGTGAGGATCATTTATATCCCCTGTAAACACCCACCCCCACAGGTGTTGCTGACAGCCTGGCCCTGGATGCTGCTATTCCTGCAGCCAGGATTCTGGGAGGAGCAGCTTTTCCCTGGTAGCGTGAGGGGTTCACCTGTACTCTGCTCACCCCCAGCTCATCCCCTGGGGCTGCTTGTCCCTGTTTTATGTCCTTGGAAACATGGAAGAGGTCTCCACTTTGAGATTCCTCAATAGAAAGCTTCCTATTGGATGAGTTGGACTTGGATGATCACAGTGGGTCCCTTCCAACTCAGGATATTTTGATCATATAATGATTCTTTTTCTTGTTCCCTGCATTTAAGGTTGAACAGTTTGTTTAGGTTAATAATATCTCTCCTGTTTTAACTAGGCTCAACTTAACTGGGCAGTGGAGCCTGAGACACGTGTGGAATCTCCGAATGGAGTGGCTGAGAAGCTGGCACTGGATCTTTCCCTGGTTCTCCTTCTCCTGGCCTCCACTCCCTGCATCAGCTTGGTCTCCTTTTCCAGGTAGTAGCAAGATTTTTTCCAGAGAAGGTTGGGAACAACAACAAGGGGACTTGCCTGAAAGCACAGGGATATGATTATCCTGCCTTTTATACATGTCTATATATATATATGTATTTTCTTTTTAGGAATAGCTTTAGGATGTCACAGTTTCTAGAGGTTCTTGGTGCTGTATGAGCACCTGTCTGTCCCAGAGAACAAGAGAGGGGTGAGGCCAACATTGGTCCTGCTTGGTGGGAAGGGGCATGAAAGGGATGCAGAGAGTGGTGTCGTGGAGGACTTGGAGATCTTGGCATCTGGAAATCCCAACCAGATTCAAGAACTAAAATATTAGTCCTGAAGGGAAACTATACTAATGTGATAATGAGGGGAAAATGGACAGGGAATCTCCACCCTTGGAGATGTTCAAGGACCAAGTGGACAAAGCCCTGAGTGACCCAGTTTAAATTCAGTGTAGACCTTGCTTCAGCAGTGGGTTGAACTAGAAACCTCCCAAGGTTGTTTCTGAACTGATATTTTCTGTGATTCTGTAGAAATGCTCTGCATTTTGGGGATGTTTAGGAGCACAGTTTGCCTCTTGTTTCTGTGAAGCCTTTCCCACAAGCAGGCCACTCTCTAGGACGAGGGAACAGCTGTTACATGCTTTTGTTCATCTCTTCTCTCAGCTTCATTTGCATTAGATAAGGGATTAAAACCAGCACCAGGATCTGGCAGCCAGAGGTTTGCGGGAGGGCTTTCACCACCATAAATGTGACGTTAATACACGTTTTCCCCCCATGTACAAGCTGTAAACTCACTCTTCCCAAGCCCCCAAGCAGGATTTGTGCAGCTGGGCAGCCAGTTCCAGCTATCTGTGATGCCCTGAGGGCTGTCACCTGCCTTCTGCCCCGTTCTTCTCCCCACAGAAACAGCCCTTAACAGAAGAAGGTGAGAAACAGCAGCACAAGGATGTTTCTTCCCTCTTCTTCCTCTTTTTATTTTTCCCAAGCTGAAGAAAAACTCTCCAGAAAGAAAACTTTAACTCTTTTAACTTCCCACAGTAAGGACAGGAGTTTCCTGTTAAAGGCATCGCTGATTGAGGAGCAGGATGTGCCGTCCACCATCCCAGAAAAGTCAAATGGCTTGGATGTTCCATAGGATCTGATGTGTGTTGGCAAATTTTTGGCTTTTTAGGCAAAAAATATGTGTCACCAGCTCAATTTTCTCGGCTTGCCAGAAGTGAAATCTTTTCAACTGCCTCAAGTTTTCATTTAAAACGTTGAAATGGGTGTTTTTTTCCTCCTCCTTTCATTCCGTGGGAAAAATACAACCTGAGGAATTCTGGTACCTTGAGAGCTGATTGAAAATTGGAGTTTTGAGTTTGAAAACAGCGAAATGAAATCCTCCTGTTTTGCAAAGCAATCAGAAACCAGCATTTTTCATGCAGTAAAACTGGACAAAAGCACTAATTGTGTAGGAAAACTCAAATACTTCCTGATTGTGGGACTTTTTTTTTTTTTT
>VYXB01005987.1:80438-105125 GCA_013397135.1 Pachyramphus minor
AAATTTGTTTCAACAAAAATCTGACGTTTTAATATGAGAAAATATTTTGTTTGGCCTTTTGTATACGTATTTTAAATTGAACATCATAAAAATGCATTATGGCATTTAATATATAATGATGTGTCGTGATATATTTTAATATATTTTAAAGAAAAGGCTCCAACAAAATAATGTATGAGATGAAATTACTGCTCCAACAAAATGATGTCCAAAATGAAATTAAATATTCCAGCACTACTTCTGGAAATTTGAGGCAAGTGCTTTGTCCCTCTTCAAAAATTTCATAGAAATCAACAAGTTCTTGAAAAATGTTCTGATTTAATCCAAATGTGGGTTTGGATTAAAAACCATCGTAGAACATTTTGACCAACTCTTTTGATCCATGGTTTTCTAGTTCCACTTGGAACTCAAAAACGTCTTTTTTGGGGATTTTTTTTTGGTAATTTCCTTAAATCAAATTATCTCAATCCCTCGGAAAGAAAGGAAAAATCATTCATTATCCTCATTTCACCATCAACGAAGCCAAGTTGGAGGGAGAGAGCCTGGGAGGGAGAGCTGAAGGGGAAGCCAAGATTTAGGGGCCAACTTGGTGCTTCCCACGGCTCCTCCCAGACCAAATAAATCCTGTGATGGCCTTGATGGATTGTGAGAGGGACTGGGGGAAGTCAACCTCTCTGTTAAACCCTCTTGGAGGTGCAGAACCCCCAAAAAATGGGGTGTTTATGCCCTGCAGCTGGGCCTTGCCTGCATTTTGGCTTGTTCCTTCAAAGTGTTGCCGTTTCCCAGTCAAATTTTACCATTTCCCAGTTGAATTTTGCCACTTCCATGACTTATTTTGCCCTTTCCCAGATTAATTTTGTGATTTCCCAGACTAATTTTGCCGTTTCCCAGTCCAACCACCCCGCCAAGGTGCTGCAGCACCCGGATTGTGCTCCGTGCTCCCCAGCGCTCCATTTTCTGTTTATTTGCTGTAAAACTGGCAGCGGGGACGGGCGAGGGGAGGAAACTCGGGGTTGAATGAAGGTCGTGTCCAGTTTCCTCAGGCTCTCCTTGATCTTGATGGCAGGAGAAGCTTCCTGAGAACGACATGACAACCGTGGTTTGTCCCGTCACAGTCAGGGTTTGTCCCAATCAAGTTGCCCTCCATAGGTCTGCAGGGGGTTGGTTGGATTTGCTCGTTTCTCTCGGAGTTAAAACATGTGTTTCTTGTTTATTTTTAAAGTGCCTGGTTTCCCTTGGGGGGGAATCTCTGTAGTTCTTGGGAAGACTCAGGAGTGACAGAGTAACCTGTCTTTTTGTATGTAGAAACATTAAAAACTTGTTGGAGCTGAAAGGGAATATTGGGAACACAAATAACTTTTTTTTCCCCCCAAATTCTTATTGAAAACAAAGAGATAACCTTATAGAATGGCTCCTTTTTATTTCTTTATGTGGAAAAGAAGCTTTCAATAACCAAGATATTGATGGAATATCCTCTCCAGGGCCTGGCTGCAGACACTTCTCCCAGTCTTGCAGTCAGTCACAGCAGCATTGACCTCGGTACAGAAGGTCCTTGGACCTAAAACTTTGGTAGAGTTTTGTGAGATGAGCTCTGAGGGCATGAGTTTAGGTATCTGGAGCAGGATAAGCTGTCCCACCTTCTGGAAGTTTCTCCCCTTGGAGAAGCTAACATGAGGAGGTCTCCAAAAGCTCAGGTTAATTCATACATTTCTGCTTTTTTTCTTTGTGCTTTTCCAAGGTAAAATCATATTTCTGGGGGTTTTTGTTGTTTTCCAAGGCACCAAGCACCAATCCCACTGCTAGTTTTCCAGTCTGAGCTGTGTTGCCACTCCAGTGATGGGTAGGATCCTACCCATTCCCAAATCTTCATCAGCCAAGCGCTGTGCTGAGATGGATCTGACTCAACAGCTCCCAAAAATGTGCATATCCAGGGCAGCTCTGTGGTTTCACCCAGCAGTAATTAAAACACATTAATGAAAAAGTGACCCTCCAAAGAAATCCCTTATCTCTTCTGACAGCCACACGCAGCAAGAACATTAATTTCCAACCTGTTTCTAAACATACTGACAGTGGGTGATTTGGGGAATGAGGGAAGCAATACACTGGCTACTTGGTCATAAATGAGAAATTAATTGAACACTTTCTTTTAATTTCCCCCCCTCCCTTTACCTGAGGCTGAACCAAACTTACCTCTCTTGGGCTGACAATGTGCTTTTTGGTAGAGGAAAGGTGTGTGGTGATTATTTTCTCTCCATTGGTTGGTGCTCCAAGTTTATCCAACCTGGCCTTGGACACTTCCAGGGATCCAGGGGCAGCTGCAGCTTCTGTAAGTCAACCCTTGTTATCAGCTCTACCTGGAGTGCGCTACCTGGAGACCATCTCAGCCTGGATTTAGGAGCATTGGCTCTCCTGTGTTTCCCATCACATCCCAGCTTTCACCTCTGCACACTCCTGATCTGCACCTTGGTGTGACTTCAGAGAGCTGCTGTGATCCCTGAACTTGGCAGCAGGTAAATTGCAAGTTCCCTTCCCCAGGGGAAAAAGCATCTGCTGCTGTGGAAAAAGAAACATTTTCTCTCCTCTCAGTGTCCCTGAGAATTCCTCAGCATCACAGCCCTGTTCCTGCCTGGCTTTGCAGCATCTTTGTCAGCTGCATACTAGGGAGAAACCCAGAGGGAAACCTCCAGAAAATGGTGGGAATAACGTTTATTTATCCAAGCAGAAACAGGAACATAGTGTAGTTGGCTTAGGTGCTGTTTTGTCCTCCCCTTTTCTTCCCAATTACTGGTAGGAAGGACCCATGGACACCTCTGGGTCTCTCCCGTGGGTCTCCCCTTCCAGCTCTGAATTTTTTAGCTGAATTAGTCTTTTCCCCCCTTGGTGGCTCACGTGGCTTTTCTGGTGTGACCTCAAACCCTTCTCCCAGAGCAGTGGGCACCACCCCTCAGCCTGAGCCCCACCAGGATGAGACCCTGCCTGTCCCACCGAGAACATCCACAGCCCGATGCCCCCCACGCTCCAGATTTCGGGGGAGCCAGCCCTCCAAGGAGCATATTTTGCAGCAGAACACGGGTTTACAGAGGAGATTTCAAGCTTTCCTTCCTCTTTTTGTCTCTGTCTCTCTTCCCCCCAGCTCTGCCTGGCCCCAATTACAGCCCCGGGCGCTCTCGGAGGAGACATTCAAAGGCAACAAAGCCCCGTCGCCGCCCCACAAAGGCGACATCTCCCGGGCTTCTGCCCTAATGAGAGCAAATTTTTTGTCCAAACATTTGAAGCGAGGAGGTGCCTTCTCCTGCCACCCCCTGCCGGGGTTAATATTATTATCCAGTTCGCTCTGGTTAGAAATTAAAACAAGGGCATTCGCTTCTTTTAATGAGAGGTGACAGTGGCTCCAGCACTTCAGAAGGGAATTAGGGAAGGAGGGATGGCTGCGGATTCTGTCTCCCTGGAGTCTTATCCATCGGCCCTTGTGCCCCCGGGCGGTGCGTGGGATCAAAGGCCACTTACCTGCTGCTGAGCACAAAATCCCCCGGGACACCACACTGGAAATAACGACCTTAAGGGGCAGAGCTTTGCTTCCCTGGGGAGGACGGGAGAGAAGGCAGAGAGGACCCCGTCGAGGTTGTGGGCATCGTAGCAATATCTTCTAAAATGAGGGGTTTTTGGGGGTGCTAAACCTGTCCAGGTTTTGGTTTAGCACTTTGGTGGTGGGAAAACTGTTGGTTCCCTTCAGGGGAAAACGGGTGAAAATGCAGCGAGTGAAATGTGGAGAAAATGCTGCGTGTGTAGATCTAATGAAAGGATTTGAGCTCTGAGTTTTCAATGGGATGGTTTTGACTTCAGAGAAGGGATTTTTATTTTTAGAAATTAAAAAAAAAAAAAAGAATTTGCTTGTTAGAAACACCCACCAAAGGCTCCCCAGGTCTTATCACTGAAAAACAGTGAGCTAACCCAGTCCTCCTCTCTGTCTCAGGATAGGTTTGATTAGAAACGTCAAAAAAATGCGGGACAAAAATGTGAATTTTTAATCCCATTTTAAAGGCCCTTTACCCATGCATGAACTCTTCTTTTGAAGTGCTGCAGGCAGCTCTTCCCCAGTCTGCTCCCAGAAACGCTGCCTTGGAGGGGGAGATGGCCTGTGAGCCCAAACAAAGGGGGTTTGCTGAACCCTTTGCATTGATGGTTGCTTGTGGCTGGATGCCAGAGTTCCCTGTGCTGAGCCAGGCTGGGCACTGGGACAGGACCAGTAAATCCATTTACTGGGGTGCCAGGGAAATTGCTGGGGGTCTGGAGGTGGAGAGGGATGGTGGGGAGACAACACTGAGCTATGTAACACTGATCCCAGGAGCTTCCAGCTCCTCCTGTTTGTTACCCATTCTGCCTGCATTGGTGTACATGCACTTCAGCTGGGCTGCTGCTTTCACTCTTAACCTGGGCTTTCCACCCTCAGGCTCATCTCTGGAGAGTCTGGTTTCCACCCCTTCCCCCTTCAAACCTATTTTAAAGCCCTCCTGACCAGCCCTGGCAACTTACAGGCTATAATCCTTTTGCCCCTGCTAGACAGTGGAAGCTCCTCTGATTTGAGGAGACTGGGTCCCATGGAATTTGCCCCATGGTCAAAAAAAAACCAAAATTCCACCAGTGGCATCAATCCTTTAGCCACCCATTGATGAGGTGGGTTTTCCTACTCCTCTCCTCATCCATCCCTGCTGCTGAGGACTGGAACTGAGGCACCTGTGCTCCTGTCCCACCAACTAATCGACCCAGTGACTCGAAATCCTTTTTAATCACCCTGGTACTTCTTCCATTAGTGTCATCCCTGCCAGCCTGGACTACCAACAGTGAATAATATCTGAGGGCTAAATTAGCTCAGGGAATCTCCTACTAATATCCCTCACCCAGGCCCCTGGAAGGCAGCAAACCTCCCTGTGGGATGGATCCAGTCGACATATGGGGCCCTCAGTTCCCCTCAGAAGGGAGTCACCAACTACAGGTACCCTTCTTTTTTTCTTTATAGCTGTGGTTGTAACCTGTCTGGTAGACAGGGTGCAACCAGGAGACCCTCCAGAGAGATCTTCTTCCTGATTGTCCCTACCTGATTCTCTGGGTCCAGGGCCTCACACCTGTTCTTTAAGGGCACCTGGGGAGGTGATGGGGGTCGGGAGGGGATTCTTTTACCTCTCCAATCAGGGACCTGTTTCCATTGCCCCCATCTACTTGATTTGCTCCATCTGCCTGCTGGCAGGAGGGGCAGGGCTTTGCTGTCTGCTGCTGGACTTCCTTTGGGAAGTCCCTCTCTTCCCGGGAAAATGCAATCCAGCTGCATTTTGGCAGCGATGCTGTAACCCCCTGTGCTCCTTCCCTGGCCCTTCTCCCCTCCTCACCTCGTGTTTACAAGTGTTCCTGCCCTTCCACTTGACGTTGTGGTCTCTCTCCTGCAATTACAGCATCCACCCAAGTTGCTCCTGCTGCCCTGTGTGCAGCAGAGTCACCCAAACCCATGGAATGTGAGCATTTATCTCCCTCAGCCCTAAAATTCCCAAACAGGTTTTGCTCATAACTGCATGACTGAAGTTTTTACAATTAGCATGAGGTGTCTGAAGTAGTTACGTTTTTCTTTTTTGCAGGCACTGCTGATGTCAGAGAGACCCAAAGCCCAGAGTTCATCACACCCTGAGAGCCTTCACTTATGCCTGGGATGAATTCATAACCATGGCAAGCAGGTATTGGAAGTTCTTCCTTGCTCTTTCCCCTTCCCCAACTTATTCTTTACATTTTACTGATTTTACTGAAATTACAGAGCCTTTGAGAAATTTTAACCTGTTGAAATGGTGATGGGTTGATTTATTTGGTTTGGATTAATGAGGAGTTACAGATGGTGCTCCAGTTAGAGGTGCTGGTTTCAGAGACAGACCTTTAATAATGGAAATAAAATCCAGTTTATGGAGGTGGAATAAATATTTAGATTTTTTTTTCCCCTTGTCAGAATGGGAAAAGTCAGATATTTGATGGGTCAGGCTTGATGGATTCAGCAGTGCTTGTGTGTGTTTGGGAGAAGACCTGGCCAGGGTTTTAGAACTGGAAGTTGAGGGTGACTCAGATTTGAGACCAAATCTGTGATTGGACTGTTAATGTTCTCTTTGTCACTTGTCTTTCTTGGTAGTTTGTGACATGTTTGCCTTGTTCCTCATTTAATCCCCCCAAAATCAAAACTGCCCAACCCTTTTCACTGCTGGGTGCACAGAGACTTAAGCATAGGAAGAAGAGATAGCTCTGGCTTGGCTGATGAGGGCAGAGCTGCTTGGTTTGGTGTCTGTCTTTGCCAAAATGAAGATGAATTTAAGAGATCAAACATCACCATGAAACTGAATTCCGTACAGTTTTCAGCTTTGGAAACAACAGAATATCTGGTGGTCTGGGCTTTAATGCCACATTTTTATAAGGTAAAACCCATCTGAGTCAAAATACCTGCTCTTAAATAGCACCTTCACTCACCTGATTGTCAGCAAACCCAGTAACTCAAGAAATAGTAATGAAGGGAAATGAAACCCTGAGGGCAGGAAGCAGAGGATGATGTCCTGGTAGTGCTGCCACTTACTGGGGACTGAGCAGGGGACAGATTTCCTCACCAGGTCCACAGCACTGCCTGGAGGCTGGCAGAGGGACAGACCTGGATATATCATCTGTCCCTTTGAGCAATCTTAGGTCAGCCAGGCAGGTTCATCCATCTTCTCTCTCAGAGAAGGAACAGAGCAAATTCTCTCCGGTCTGGATTCCAGATGTCCTGGCAGTACCTGGGATGCTGAGTCTTCCCAGAGCCCTCAGACCTGGAGAACACCAGGATCTCAGGAGGCAGCAGCAGCAGCACATACCTGTGTGGACAGACAGACCTGCCCCATCCTCCAGAGCATCACAGAAAGGATCAGTCCTTGCTCCTGGTGGAGTTACCACCCCTCAGCCCAGCAGACACAACCATCTGCACACGTTCTTTACCTGCTACAGACTTCAAGTATTAAATGATAAAAGTATTTAAATGATTTCTGTGATCAAAAAGCTTAAGCTGATGGAGGGAACTTCACACCATGGTTGTTAAGACTCAGCTACCAAGAGATGCCTCAGCTGCTTTTAATTGTATGGACATCCCCTGAGCTCCCAGATGCCAGGCTTAGGCTTATTACCCTGCAGGAACTTGTTAGGCTGTCAGCCCTAAATGTTCAAATATCCCAGGTGAACCACCTCCCATCTTCATTTAATTATATATCTATTCTCATACCTATATATCTAGTCTCCCAGCTTGTAGGAGAAAATAGATGGCTTGGAAAGGAATGGATGGAAGAGTGTGTTTACTTTGCCTTTTGTTCTCCAGCCACCAGGCAGGGATTTTAAACCACATGCAGACAAAAAGGTTCAGATTCAGTAACAGGGGCTTGTACATCTGCTGCTTGCATGTCTCATCCATGCAGGAGATGTGTTGAGCTGCTTAAACGTGTGGTTTTCTGCTCTGTTAACAAGTCTGATGTTGGGAAAGGAAATGTCATTCTGGTTCATCATTTCAAGGTGGGGATAGAATGGAGTCAGGAGCTCAGAACATCCCCTGGTTTGGGCAAAGTGGTATTTTTCACTCTCCTCTTCTGGAATTCATCGGGATTCTACAATTAGCAGGAGGGAACTCTGCGGTTTTGTTCGAGCCAAAACCAAATGGAAATATTATCTTTAGAAAGCTTCAGAATGTCTTGGGCTGGGTTTTTTTTTCTCTGCCTGTCCATGAGGTAATCTTTTAACACTTGTCTGCGTCAAGCCCCGTATCTGCCGTCAGTCAGCCCGGTGTGGCCACAGCACTGTGGTGTAGCTCATGTTCAGCTCGTTGGGTCCCCAGGTCAGTCCCTGAGAAGGAAAGATAAGACCATAAGTTACATCTTTACCTCCTGGTTGTGTTTCCTGTTCACCCCAAACTAGCTGAAAACACTGAGGAAGACTTCTCTAGGGATTTCTTCCTCGTTGCCTGTGAGCAGAGACTCTGCCCAGGCTTGAGCATCCCCGCGAATCGAGGAGGTGCCCCCAGCTCCTATGGGAATAAGGGGGGTTTGGAAACCAAGCACACTTCTTTTAAGGCCTCTGTTGTGTGTTGCTCCCTCCAGCCCATCCTGTTTCAATCCCTGCAGCCCAACAATGTTGTTTCAGCAATCAGCTGCAAGACAAAACAGCTGGCCCCGCCAGCCGGCCTGCGGAGGTGTGGAAAGTCCACTGGGGGATTAAGCTGGTCTTACCATCAGTCCTCACTTGTGAAAATACAACCTACTAAGTTTTCCTAGATGATGCAGTTTTCAATTGCTTTTGTTTGCTTTTCAGGCAGGTCTTAAATCAGGCTGTCAGTCAGCCTCCCTTCCTCCCCCCTCCTCGCCTCCGAGGCGGCTTCCAGGCGCTTGCTGGAGGACCTGTAATATCTTTCCTGCTGCCATTTATTTATGGGCTTTGCCCTTCCTGCCCGTAGGAAGGGAGGTGCTGTGTCCCACACAGTGAAGTGTGTGCTCTGCAGCTCATTCTTAGGAGCTCCCAAGGTGGGGTATCAGGCAGTGATGCTGTAAGGGGGCAAGGAGGGGACTGGGGGGGATCCTGTGCTGGCGCTCGGTGTCTTTGCACCGTAACTCCAACCCGGCCTCCAACTTTCTGCTTCATCATTTGTGATGCAGCAGACTCAGGAGGGAGGGTGGGGAGATCATTACTGGTGTCTGACAAACCTCTCACCTCTCTCTTCACGCCTGTGATGGGGGATTTCCCATGAAGAGCCAGGGTAGAGCATTTATCTGCGTTTCCTCCCCTCCCTCTCTGCCCTTGGCTGTCCCATCCATCTTCTTGGCTGCAAAAGATGTTTGCACAGTGTTCCGAGGGTAGGGAAGAGCTGAAGGCTCATTAGACATCATTGCTGGAGTTTCCTATCCCAACCAAAAAGGGTGCCATGGATTTTGGGGGATGAAGTAGTGGCTGAGAGGTGGAGGAAGCAGCTCTGCAAGGTGCAAGCCTGTGAGTTCAGCGGCCCCGTGCTCAGTCCCACCAGGAGCATTTTTACATATCTTTAGGTGCTTGAATACAGTCCTGTCAACACATGGGAAAGGAGGTGGTCCTGTCTGCGTGTACACAGCAAATCCAACACATCCCAGGCAGAGATTGACTCTGCTTGACACATGGAGCAGGTCAGTGCCTACAGGATGCAGCAGTCCCGCAGCAAACATAGCCCAGAGCTGCTCTGTGTGTGCTTAGGGGAGGATGGTCCAGGATTTCTGACCATCCACAGCAAGCCCTGACCCAGATCTCTGGGCATCAGGTTACTTCTCCAAGTCATGGTGCACGAGTCCCACTGGAAGAGGCCAGAATCTCCAAGGACCTTCACAAATCTGGCCCAAATCTTATAACCAGCCGTGGCAACATCTCTTCCCCCCACCCCGGCCTCAGCGTTCCAGGTGTTTTCTTCCGCCTTTGTCTCATAACACAATACACAAAGGACAGACCTCTTCCAGATATGGGAATCTGGGCGCCAAGTGCTCTCCCAGCAGCCCACTAAATCCTACCCTGCCATGTAATTTAAATCGCAGCGGTTGTGCCTCGAGGAAGGGGGGGAGGCTGCTGGGTTTGAGTGTCACCTGCTTAATGAACGCACTGCGATACCTTTCCCCCGTGCCTCGACAGCAAAAGCCAGGCAATGGAGGGGGTTTGACCAGCGCTGCTTGCTGGCTGAAGAAGCTGATTCCTCTGGCAGAGGTGCTGTGGCTGGTATAACACAGACCTGGTGTGCTGCTGGAGCTGGGATGACGTTTGCAGACGGAGCTTGCGGCTCTCCCCGGGGAGCTCAGTGCTGAGCTGCTGGCAACTCTCAGCTCAGATAAGGAAGAAGGCAGAGAAAACCCAGGGATTGCCTCATGCTGAAGGGGCTGAGGGCAAGTGACTGGGTTTCTGTGTGGTACAAGCAATGCAGAACAGTCCTTTCCTGGCAGAGAGATGTGTCCTCCCACTTAACCTATAGAAAAATGCAAATCCTAGTCTAATGTGGCCCATTGTTGCTACAGACATGCAAGGAATCATCCTCAAATATTTTTCTTAGTGAAGAGTGTGTCTGTCAGAGCAAGGTACCCTAAAGCTGTTTGATGCCAGGGTAAGATTTGGGGGTGCTGACATTCAGAGTGGTGGTTCTCCCTGGCTGGCTGCAGGGAAGCAGCAGTGCTTGGCACTGCAGGATGAAGGAAGAGGCTTTCTAGGCTTTTCTCCTGCTCTTGCTGGCTGATAAGGGAGTGGTTTGGACAACTGGAGGACCCTGGAGAACCACCACGTACCTGCAAGAAGGGTGACAGTGGGTGGCCTCTGACACAGCTAAAGCCTCAGGAGCTCATCACTTCAAGCCTTGAGCTGGTTTTACTCATGATTTCAGCCAAGCCACAGCTTTCATCTAGATAAGGTTTTCTTTTCCTTCTCTTCTTCGCATCTCCTCCCAAGCAGCCTGGAGGCACTTGGAGAAAGGTACAACTTCCAGTAACCTGTGAGGTGAGAAGGACACAAATTCCTTGTCTTAATGTTACGCAGCCAACCATAGATCAGACTGGTTTTGTTCTGTGCAACAGGAATAACAAGGAGCCAGACTGAAACATGGAAGTGTCTGTGCTGTTAAAGGGCCCATGGAAAGAGGGGAAATAGGTTTTCCCCTGGGCCAAAGCAAGTGAAGGACCAAAAATCCCTGATGTGAAACCCAGGTTGCCTCCCCTGCACACATCTGCAGCACTGCTTCTTCCAAGTGCCTCCAGGAGAAAACAAGGCAGCAACAAGCCTTCCCAGATGGTCTCCAGCACAGCATGGTGCAAAGGCCTCAGGTGCTTTGCAGGGGAGGAAGGCAGGCTGGGATGCACATCGTGGCTTGAAAGCCTTTGGGGGATGCTCTGGATGAGATTTGCATTGTTGCCCTGCTTAGCAGCGTTGCTTGAATACCTTTATCCCCAGCAGCTTGAGGAGGGGTTTATCCAACTCCCAAGCTCCCCAGGGATGTGGCTCACTCAGCTGTCTCAGCTCAGGGAAGGAAAAGCATCTGGCTGGTGTCAGAGCTGTTTGTGGCTGGTGGAGCAATGAGGCATCGCTGCACTGCGCTTTGAGCCACGAGCTGCTGCATCCGGGACCTGCTGGACTCCTTCAGAGTCTGTTTGCTCTTGGTCTGTGCCCCCAAGACATCTCCCAGCCACGGCTGCTGGGCAGGGAGAAGGGATCAAAGGAAGTCCTTCAGGTTCTGGGGATGGGAATGACAGGAGACCATGGCACTCCCGTGGCCTGGC
Organism: Pachyramphus minor; assembly: GCA_013397135.1. Classification (NCBI taxonomy): domain Eukaryota; kingdom Metazoa; phylum Chordata; class Aves; order Passeriformes; family Tyrannidae; genus Pachyramphus; species Pachyramphus minor. Next base: position 91,748 of record VYXB01005987.1, read on the forward strand.
TCTGTCCCCTTTGCATCTTCACCCCGGGGGGTTTAGAAGATGCCCATCCCACATCCTCAGTGACTCCCTGCAGAGACAGGAGTCAGCTATGGAACAAGGCATCAGACCAAGATCATAAGAGTGCAGCAGCCTGACAGCGAGGAAAAGCATCCCACCCTCTCCCAGAGGAAGGTGGATGTCTGTGTGTCCATTTCTAGATGCTTCCCTCCTGGCATTAGTGAAGCCATGGCTGATGTTTGTAACTGCAAGTGGAGTATTTTTGGCTACTTTCACCCTTTCCTCCTGCAGACTAGAAAGCAGATTGGTGCCCTTGCAAAGCTGCTGGATTCATTAACTTTGCAAAACGCTACTCTGGAATCTTTACATGTGAGCTTCGCTGTGGTTAAAATAGGAACATCTCAAGGATAAAAAGGATTCCTCAAGGAACCCCAAAATACCTGCTGTGGGATGCCAGAGGGTTAATGTTTTAGCTGAACTCCTCCTCTTTCCATACACCAGCCTCCCTGGGAAACTTTTTTAACCTGATAAGGAAAAACTAAATAATGGCACAGGTTTTATGTTTGATCAGGATTAGCCCAGCCAGGAGCATCCAAAGCCAGGGCCATTCCTCTGGGGAGTTCTGGTGGGGACAGCTGGAGGCAAACCAGGCTGTGATATGTACTACAGGCAGCTTTGCTGTCCTACTCACTGGAGCAGATCTTGCAAGGGGATTTTGGAGCAACTGGAAGCAGAGCTGGCTGGGGATTTTTTTGATAAAGCATGTGTTGGAGTTTCTTGGTCAGATGAAACTTCTCATAGCTGTGTGTGGTGCCTGCCAAAGCTGAAGCTGGGAATGGTTTCCTTCATCATTAGTGAGAAAAAATGGGGATACAGGAGGAGCAATGGCTTTGTGCAGGTGTGTCCAGGGTGAGCACTGACTTCAGCTTTCTGCAGCAGCCAGAAGCACAGGGCATGGCTGCCACTGACATCAGGGGTGTTGGACCTCCTTGCCCACCCTTGCAAGACCCCTGATGTGGTGCCAGGACCCACCACGTGCTGCTTGTTGCTGTGTCCTCAGTGGGGTGACACTGCCAGAGCCTCTTGTTCTGGGTATGGTGTCTTGGATGGAATCACTTGGGTTAGAAGGGACCCTTAAAGGTCACCTAATCCAACCCCCTGCCACTAGACCCAGTTGCTCAGAGGCCCAGCCAACCTGGCTTTAATGTTTCCAGGGATGGGATGAGCTGCCAGCAGGAATTGCTCCCTCAAACTCTTGACCCCGAGTCAAGCAATGCTCCAAACCCCCTCAGCTCTCCCTTTGCCTTTCTCCTCTCGGCGCTCACAGAAAAAATTTGGAGGCAGTCCCTTCTGTGGGGTGGGAAATTAGGGAACTTTGGGAATCTCCCTTTTGGGCAGCGAGCAGTGCTCCTGCTGCCCTCGGCTCAGCGAGGGAGGCCGTGCTGGTGGTGAGCTCCTTCCACTGCTTCCCCGGTGTAAATCTGACCCAATTCATGAGACACTGCCTGTTGAAAAGGCAGTAAATCACCCAAAACCCCAGTCAGAACTGGCTTTGGCATGTTTTGTGGTGGAATTAGAATAACTAACGAGGAGCTGGCTGTTCATGTTGGTTTTGGCCGGCGAGCTGTAGGAAAAGTCTGGTGTTGAACTTCGTGATAAACTCTCCACACCAGTGGGCTCTGAGGTTGGAAACAACTTTTTAAAGCCTCGAGGGTGAGAGGTTGGCATGGCACAAGCTGAATGAACAGTAGGGCTTAGATAAGGGGCATGGACATGTTTTGGGTGTGGACAAGACCTTGGTGCTAGAGGGTCTCTCCAAAGCTTAGACACCTACAGTCTTCTCCTCGGGGTTGGCCTTCACACCATGTGCTTGAGGAGCAAAGTGAGTTAGCCAAGCCTACAAGTATCCAGCTATTTCCATGCTCTGACCAGCTCACTTATACCTCACTTGGATGCTTTGGGATTGCTCCACACCTTGGGGCAGGTCACCCATGGTCGGTCCTTGGCAGGTTTTTTCCCAGCTGTTCTCCAATATCCTTGGTTGAGCTCACTTGTGTAAAATGGGCTTCCTGCTCTCAATCTGCCAGGGCTGCAGGAACTGGAGTGAACTTCACTGTGATTTTCTCCAAACTTTAATGTGGATTTGGATGGTTCATGGTGGAGCCAGTCCAGTTTTGCTCTGACTGGAAAACCTGATGAGTGGTTGGTTAATGGGACACAGTCCAGCTTAATGGCTGGATGGGAACCATATCTGTGTTAGTATTAATAATCCAATAATGCAGAATCCAGATGTGCTGCAGCAAATTCCCATTTTCCTTGAGGACTCTGTGTCCAGGCAGCCCCTCTGAGGGGCATTACCTCTCTTTGCTGAATCCAGGTTTTCATTTCCTGGTGGTCCTTTTTGCCCTGCTGCTTAGCTCAGACCCTCCTTTCACCAAGGTTTAGGACCCTTCTGTCACAACCCTTTACCAGCAACCACCAACCAGACAGACCCAAATCTTAATGATCCCACAGTTTTACCAGTGGCCAAAACTTGGCAGCGCTCGTGATCTCAGTTTTGCTTCCACAGTTGATTTTCTTTTCTCCAAGGGCAGGAATCCAGCAGAGGATCCCAGCCCACCTGGCCTTATCATTGTTCATCTCTTTGTTTCTATTCTTTTTTTTAATTTTTATTTTTGAACTTTGCATTCTAAAATTGTCTAAAAAAAAAGTTTTCATCATGGGAAATTACTCAGGAGTTGCACAAAAGTCTCTCCCACCTGGTGAACTACGAAATATAATTTGCAGATGGAGACTCCCCATTGGTTGCTTGGACAGGCTGACAGATTAAAGTGTGGATCTTGAAGCATCCTCTGCCTGAATTCCAACTGGAAAATTTGCAAAGGGAGGAGATCTGTTCACAGTTTTCCACCCTGCTGCATCTTCTGTGAGTGATCACATGTGAAGAGTCCAGGCTTGGACTTTCACAGCCGTGATCACAAGATCTAAGGATGTTCCCTCCCAACCCATGACATGACTGTGGCCTTTGTGTGCCCATTTTGTGCCCAGAAGCAGAAGGAATGTCCCATCTCAGGTCACCTCTCTCCTCCATCCCTTGACTGTCATCCCCAGACAGCAAAATGCCCCAAGGGGTTGATCTGGACTCAGGTGGTGACCACTGTCTGCAGAGCTCTGTTCCTGCAGGCCCAAATGCAGCTGATCTTTGCCAGTCATGACTTTTTGCCATCTTGTGAGCTCTTTTGAGCTGAAACTGTACATCTGCTTGCCTGGCAAGAGGAGCAGGGCTTGGAGGGAGAAGAAAACATGGAGTGTTCCCTTTGTGTCCTCTGGTGCCACCCCAAAACGTGGGGCTCTCCCGACAGCCACCACCCACCACTGCACTCACTGTGTCCTTCTGTGCCCCTTTTCCTCCTTCCCTATCACCCTCTGAACCCGACCACACTCAGTTCAAGTTTATCCTGGGCTTATTTTTGGGCTGGATCAGCCTCCCCTGAGGCCAGGACCGCAGCTGCCTCCTGGCCAAGTGGCTCACTCAGGGGCAGCCTTTATCTCTTTGAAGATTAGGGGGCTTTAACATGTCTTTAAAGTGAATTTCTCCCCCCCCACACACACCTCCTCTGTTTTATTATGATAATTGATGACCAGCAAACTTTTCTTTTCCTTTATCTCTTAAATATGTTTCTTTACCCTTAAAAATGCAATATTTCTTTTAACTCAGAATATGGATGGGTCTGTGCGTAGCAGGGCTGCCTTGGAATCATCTGTCAATTTGATCGTGTAAAGCCTCTGTTTTCAGCTGGCATCCAGTGCAGATTTCAAAGCTGTGACTCACCTCTTCTTGAGGAGTTAGCAGTGAAAGGGAAGGTAAAATTAAAAAAAAAAAAGAAAACAAAAAGAAAAAAAATTAAAGGTTTTTCAAGTGGTTAATTGCTGAGCTGTATTTTTGAGGGCTCTGTATCAGGGAGTTTTGTGCGTGCACAGGAAGGATTAAAAGCACTGAGAGATTTCAGCAGTGGGGATGGCAAAATGAATGGTTGTCCCTTGGAAAGAGTAGGTTGGGAGAAATAAAATGATTGTAAATGAAGTTGGAAGGCCAAAATGCAATATTTTTTAGAAAAGGGTAAGGCAGGGAAGGGGAATGATTTTATACGTAGTCAAAATGTTGCACTTAGATATAATGTAGATATATTCATGTAGCAAATGCTTGAAACTGGAACTGCCTTTTCCCCTCCATGCACATCATATAAACAGCTAAAACAACTCCCCTTTCAGACAGAAAAGAACTGCTGAGCAGAAAAACAGCAGTTTCCTCTGAAAATGTGAATATGCCTTTTTCTTTTAAGCAAAATTTCCCCCCAGTTCGTGTCACTTCACCAAAAAGATCATTTCGTCCAAATGCTGTTTTTATCAGCCTGACAATAACACCCAGCTGGGAACAAGTCTGTGTCTTCTGGGCCTGACCAGGGTGTCCCAGGGCTCTGAAGCCCCGTGTGCCCCAGGGGGTGACAGGGCTCAGTGCTGCTGCCACCAGAGGCTTCTGTTGCAGAATCCCAGGTTTTAACCAAGACAACTCCACAAACAGTGTCCAAGGAAAACGGGTGCAGCAGATCAGTGTTTCCTCTGTTGTCAGATATTTTTATGACACCTTATCACGTGCACCTCAAACCCATGTGCAGAGAGAGCAGGTGTTAAAAATGGAGGTTTGCAGCTGCCTGAGGAGCTCTGTGCTGGGTTTGGGGCAGGGGAAGGTGCTACCTGTGGCCAGGGTGTTTCCTAAGGGCTTTCCCTGCTTGGAGGTCAGCAGGGCTTGTCATGCTGGAGGTGACAGTGCCAGTTTCCACCCCCACTTATTCTAAAACATCCCAGTCCAGGCTGGGGTGAGCCCAGCTCCCTGCAGCAATGGAGATGGGGTGATGCTGCTGGTGAGTGTGTGGTGTGGGTCCCATGGGTGTCCATGCATCCAGTGTGTTAAGGTGCTCCCATGGGATCCCCCTGCTCTGGGAGCACACAAGACCCACCAAGCCAATCATTTCATGGTTAAATCATGGAATTCTAGAATGGTTTGGGTTGAAAGGGACCTTAAAGTCCATCTCATTCCAACTCCCCTTTCTGTGGGCAGAGGCACCTTCCACTAGATCAGTTTGCTCATCCAACCTGGCCTTGAACACTTCCAGGAATGGGACATACCACCTATAACACCTCCAGAGACCCCAGAGAGGCTGCATGGGGCAGCAAAGCTGTGGTGGAGCTGTGTCAGGAGGTGGGTGGGTGGATGACAGAAGCTCTGGGAGCACAGGTTACTTTTGCAGCTTTACAACACTTCTGCCTGTGCTGTGGGGGAGCCTGGGAGAGGCTCATGTTACTCTCCAGTGAGCTGATCAAATATGTTTTCTATCATTCTACCTCCAGGCTTGGTGCTTTGTTCCTTCATAAGGTTGGAGAAGACCTCTAAGGCCATCGTGTCCAACCCTGGGTAATCTTGGCACTTGCCTGGTGATCCAAGGCAAGCTGGGTTTGGTGTGATCCCTGTCACAACATCAGCTGGAACACACCACAGTCTTAAACCAAAATTTGCAAGCAGCTGCTGATGGAAAGCACTTGATGATATCAAACACTGAAGAAGAACTGGGATTTGATGGTTGTTCAACTCTTGTAGTCAAGAGTGGGATGGCAATGAAGTGCCCAGAGAGCTGAGCCCACGTGTGTCCAATCTCATCTACAGAATCTACTTTTCCTTGCACCAGGCAGCATCTGTAACTATTGTGTTCCCCAAGCACCAATGTTTTCCCAAGCATTTTGCAAATTGGCATTTCCAGCCTCTCTTCTGGATCAGTCTGGAAAGTGTTACCTGACCATCTCTGCTGGGTCTTCAGCCCAGCATTACCATGGGAAATGGGCCACAGTCACCTTCCCTTTGTCATTTCAGTGCCAAAGGCTGTTTGCTCACAACTTGTTTGACACCAACCTCCACTTGAAAGTGGCTTCAGTGTTTTCTCAGCCTCTGAAGACCAACAGCTGGTCACCAGAATCTTGTGTCAGGGGCTCTTACACCATCTGAATGCGGCCTGGAGCAGTTGAGAGCTCGAAATCAGCACTTCCAAAATCATCCTTCATCATGGGGCTGTGTCGGGCAACCCAAGGCAAAGTAGAAGATGTGAGGTGGGGAGAGAAGGCTGGAAGGAGATGGTGGGGCAGACAGAGAAGTAGGAAGCCACTGAACACCTTCATCTCCAGAAATACCAGCTGTTTATCCCGCAACATCCCAGAGTTAAGGTTGTTCTTCCAGGGTCAGAGTCTGAGAACAGGAGCTCCGTGGTGACTCCACTTTCTCTGACTGCTACCAGCATGTGATAGAGAACTGTCTGTGCTGGTGTGGTCCTCCAGGGCTTTGTCCTCCTGCAGACACATCCACCTGCTCCCGGGAAAGGCGACAAAGATGGAAGAAGACAGTTTTAAAAGCAGAGCATGAGTCACACAGAGCTGGTGCAAAGCTCTGGTGAAGTCTCCCTTGACCAGCCAGGCACCTCCTGCTATCAGGGGGGGTGTTTTGGGGGCACCTCCAGCAGTAGCAACTGGCCCAGGCTGGATCTGAGCCTGTGAAATAAGGGATAAAAAGCTGGATTGCAGGTCTGGGGAGCCCACCCAGGGCCCTACAGCCGGCCAAGCACCAGGCATGAGGATGGATACACAGGCCATGGAAAGACCTCATCCAGAGTATATTTGGTTTGTCTTGTGTGACACAGAGAACCTGAGTTATTATTTGATCCTGCTCTGAGTAATAACCAGATAAATGGGCCTGCGGATTTCCAAATAAACATTTTAATAAATGATGGGTGAATTAAAGGAGAGCTGCTCCCCCCCCCCTCCCCTGCTCCCAATATTAATGTTCAAATGAAGGCAGGCAGTGTCTAACAGAGCCTCGTGTACTGTAAATACATTTCTTGCACTGTCACATGTAAACACTGGAGAGACGGAGATCAAAAGGTCTCGCTGTGCAGAGCAGAGCCGTGTGATGAAGTGAACATGTTGCTTTGTGGCTGGGGTGGGGTGATGGGACGCCTGAGAATAACAGACTGGCTGGAGACGGAGGAGCCCAGAAGGCCTGGGGGGCCTCAAAAGGGGAAAAAAAAAAAATCCCCACTAGCAGCAGGAAAAATAAATAATTCCGTTATCTCTGATGAATTTCTGCCTTTGATCTAGTTTTTCCTCTCCCTCGTGCTGCCTTTTCGGTCCCCCCCTTCTCTCTCCCCCAGCTCCCCCTCGGACACTTTCTTCCCCCCTTCCCCTCTCTCGCCGTTTGATTTATCCCACGGAGCCTGACGGGCGCTGATGAATGGGCAGAGCTCGTCTGCCCGTAGCCCTGCCCCGGCGTCTGCCAGGACATCCCCGGCTTCTTTTCATTCCTGGAAACCCGGTGTCCCGCCGGGCAGCCTCGGGCAATATATTTGCTTCGCGGGTTGTGCTTTCCTCGGCTGCCTGGGGAAGATGCTTCGCTGCCTCTCCACGCACACACACACACAAAGCCCAGCCTGCCCCATCCCGGGGTTATTTAGCTTAACCTTGACAGCTGCTAAATAATTGGGTGTTTCTTCCACAGCCAGTACCTCCTTGCTGAGCCAGGGGAGGCCACATGGGTGCCTCTGATATTTCCCTGCAACGTTGCCAACAACAAAAAAAAAAATAATGAAGGTGGGTTTTTGGAAGCAGAGCAGAGCGCGGTGCTCTGAGTTGGGACAGTGGCAAAGGAGGGGGAGCAGCCTGTTGAGGAGGATGAACAGGGAGCTGTGGTGGGTTTCCTCCTCCTCAGGGCTTGCTGAGCCCCTGGGATGACCCTTGCAAGGAGAGTAACACCCAAACATTGTTCGTCTGCCGTTTAGCTCAGCTTTGAAATTCAGGTCCTAGAAAAACCCAAGTCATGGCAAAAGTGAATGACTCAGGGAACTGTCAGTGCCCAGATGATGATGTCTTCTTAAAAACCTGCCTTTTTGGTCTCTCCATGCTTGATTACACCATGAAGATCCATGGGCCTTTTGTAAACCACTGCTCTTTCTCTGCAACTACAAAGCCTACGAAATTTTGTCCCTCAAGCTGGAGGAAGATACCACAAGATGGTGTGTAACAACCCTCCTGGAGCCATCCCTGCTGCTCCAGCTGTTCTCCACTGTCCTACTCCTCTGCTGGCAGTGCACAGACCCCTGGGTTGATGCATCAGCTGTTTGCTATGACTCGAAGCCAAAATTCACACAGTAGCTTGACCATTAAATTTTTAAAAAGTCCATAAAAAAAGCACCCCACAATTCTGCTTTGACATCTCCTCTCTCCCAGCCCAGCTGGTTCAAACTTTTACTTCTGTATCACATTTAATATTAACAATTTCCATAAAAATCCCTGTGAAATACGTGATATTTCTGCCTGATTCAAGCTCACAGATCCAGCCCAGCTCCTAGGGCAGATGTTTCCCCCCTCTCTATTTCTTTCTATGCCTGCAGTGCTGTTCTGGTTGATCATTCCTGATTTTCCAACCCCTGGAGATGTCTAAATAATGGCAACTTCCACCTTTGGGCTCCTTGGCCCTGAGTGAACTCATCCTTCTCCTTAAATGAAAAATTGATGAGTCATATTTGAAGCTGCTTACATTGATACAGAGTTCTGGTTTCTCCTGTAACCTGTTCACTGATCCACTTCCTCCTTCAAAATCCTCTGTTCTCTAATCATGTTCTTGATGTAATTTCCTATTTTTGTTCCAAATGAAACTAGGTTTTTGCATATAAGAATTTTAAGAGGTTTTGTACAGTCAATATGCTCATGGGAACCTGCTGGCAAGGAAATACCTCCAGCCTTCTTATCCTCATTAAAATGTACATAACCCTTGAAAATTTCTGTATAAACAGAGTCTTAAATCCCCAAAATGAGACCCATCCATCATGCTGAGCATGGTGCAACCCACCATGCAGGGCATTCCTGCCCTCAACACTCATAGCAAGGATGAAGAACTGACAGCAGAAAGCACAGAGAGAAGAAATAACCCTGATAAAGCCTCAGAGCGGGTCAGAGGCAGAGCTGGGAGGGGAAATTGGGTCTCTCCAAGCCTGTGTTTCCTCTCCTAACCCATTTTGATGCCCACCTGGCCTTGTGTCAGTAATTTTACCTCGGTGTATGGAACAATCAGGAGCTCCCACACATCCCAGAAGTGGGTTTGGGGGCTGTAGGATGAACAGTAGCAAACACAGCACCAGGGAAGGTCACATCCAGCCCCTGGGCTGGGCTTCGGGACAGGGATCATCCAGATGCAGTTTGAAGACATCCAGAGCTGGCAAATCCATCACTTCCCATGGGGAGCTGTGCCAGCGTTAATCTCCCTCACTTAAACATGCAGGCCTCTGTTTTGCTTGGAATTTGCAGGGTTTCAGCTTTTGATTTGTTGTGCAGTTTTCCTTGCAGAAGCACAGACCCCTCCCTGGTCAGTGCATGGTGAGTTTGCAGTTCTGACACCCCATGAAGGGCTCAGGCAGCTTTTCTGGGCTGGCTCTCCAGGGTGTTTATTAATTCAATTTGTTTCTATGCTCAGTAAGAAGCTCTGTTCTCTCACAATCATCTCCTTTTATTAACAAGGAATAAACAACTGTGTTTCTGTTATAAAGAAATAGATACGCTTCCTTATGTATGGATAGGAATTTTTACACTTTAAAAAAATGTTCTGATTTAAGTAGATTTTTTTTTCCCCTCCTTTAGATTTCCCTGAAATGATCATTTGCAAAGAACAACCAACAATATTGATGAGTAAGGGACCCTTACTGACATCCTGGGGATATCCTGCTGTGCAGATGTGGCTGCAGGCAAATGCTCTGGTGTGGACCAAGGGACAGAGTTAAGTCATTCCCTGTCCTCTAAAGATGATTCCATTGAATCTCTTCATCAGATAGAGACTATTTTGTTCTTTTTAAAGGTTCCTGTTCCAGTGGGGGCAGTTTTGGAGCTAACACACTAAATCAGGTGGATAATCTTTAAAAATCCTCAGAGCCTCAAGCTTGGGGCTTGGCTGTTTCCAGAAGTGAAAGTAGGAAGGAGACATGGATGTATTGAGTTCTTGGTCTGGGGAATTGATTCTGTCTTTCTCCTAAAATGAGGTGGATAAACAGCTTCCAGGTGGTTTTACTGCAGAAGTGAGGCCACATCTCTGCTGGAGTGGTGTTACCTAAGGACAGGTGAGGGCTCAGATGAGCCTGTTGAAGGTCACGCTCTGGTTTTGGGGGGTCCAAGCCCTGCTGGGGACACGGGGTGATGAACACCAGGCTGAAGGCTTGTGCATTCTCTCCCAACCTTCAGAGCTCTACTGGTTTTGGGGAAAGCCCTTTGGATGAAGCAGCCCTTGGTGAGCAGAACACTTGGAGTGAGCAGCGCTAGAGAAAGCTGCTGCCTGCTCTATAACAATAAGCCCTCTGCTGCAGGTTTCTTGGGAAGTTACTTGAAATCTGTTCAAAAGTCCATAAAAAAAAAAAAGCCTTGCAATTCTGCTTTGACATCTCATGTCTCCCAGTCTTTCTGGCTGAAACTTTTGCTTCTATATCACATTGAATATTAACAGTTTCCATAAAACCCCCTGTGAAATGCGTGACATTTCTGTCTGATTCAAACCCAGAGATCCAACAAAGCTCCTTGTGCAGCTTTTCCCCGAAGGTTTTTGCTCTGTGCTTTAACTCTCTGCATTTAACTGAGGCTTTGCTGCCTCTGGTCCTCGGTTTCCACCATGTGCTGCTCTCCCTGCCGATGGAGATGCCGGCTCTGGGAGAGGCTGGGGAGCAGCTGAGCAGGCTGGAGGTTACCTGCCAGCACAGGGAGCTGCTTGTAGCAGCACCCTGAGGAGGAGGCTGTTGAACAAATGTTTCTGGAGGACCAGGTTGATGTGCACTTTGCTGAGTGACTCCCAGAAACAGCCCCGGCTGCGGCCGCTCGGCCATCGCGCCGTCGCCTTATCTCTACCCCAAACATCAGAGAGCTGATCTTGCTCCTGAGGCCAGGACCTGACAGCCTTGTACATTAGCACTTTTTTAAAGTGATGTCCACTTTTGAAATAGTACCTGTCCCGAGAGTGGTCACTTCATTTGACAAATGCCAGCGATGACAGCTGGACGCCACTTTACAAACTCCAGCCTTCTGCCTGCCCTGTGAGGGAGGAGAGCTGGGTTCCCCTTTGCTGTGTCGAGATGTGTGGATGTAATTCCCTCCCTGAGCCCACAGCCAAGGTCTATTTGGACCTTGGAAATGGGCTGTTCCCCCTGGGATGTGTGCCTGGAACCCAGCAGCAGCACAGTGCATGGAGCACCATCAAACAGGGCAGCTGAAGGCAGTGAGCAGGCAGACGAGGATTTTACAAAAGGGCAGTGGAGATTTGCCACCCTCTTAATGTCTACCCAGAGCAAGGGGTGAAGCCAGGCAGAAAAAACACTCATCTCCTTGCTGTAGGAAGGTTCAGGCTGAAAATTTCTGGATGAGGCTCCTGAACAGTTTGGCTGTGCCAGTGCTTGGCTCAAAAGCTGTTTTGCCCTGGAGAGCCCTTGCCCTGGTGGCCAAAGGGACTTGCCTGACTCACTGGGGTTGCTGTAAGAGTCTGGGCAAGAGCAGACAGAGAGACCTGGGGCTCCTGGTGACCACACAGCTGGATGAGAGAGGCACAGGAGAATTCCCTCCCTGCTCTGCCAAGCCTGGCAAGAGCTCTTGTGCCGTTGCTGGAGCACTGCTGGGCTTCACAAATCCCCCCTGAAACCTGCATTGAACCAACACGCCTGAAGTGACAAATGAAGAAAGCTGGGAAACACCAGAATTTGAGTCACTTGATTAATTTTCTGCCTTTTATTTAAACAGGAGGTTAAATACATAATTTCCTTGGATTGTGGTACCCTGCTGAGGATTTCTGGCACAGGCCCGAGGATTGTGTTGTTGTGGTTCTTGAGTGATGTTTGTGTTGCACTTAATGTGAATGGGTGACTCACAGCCTTTATATGTGAAGGGTGGGGGGAGCAGCTGGGATGTTTTGGCCACTTGCCTGTGCTGTTGGATGCCCACCCACTGCTGGAGAACTGAATTCTCAGCCCTGTAATTCAGTAGGAATAATATGTGGGGAGGAGAACAGAGAGCACACGGGAGGGCAGGGCACAAGCAGAGTTCACTGGGGTCTTTACCATCTTCTGTATTTCAGTGAAGCACCCCAAAATTTTCCACATTGTTCCCATATTCCCAGCAGGGTTTCCTAGAGAGCAGAGTGTGTCTGTGGGCAGCACAGTGAGTAAGTGCTCTGGGAAACACCAGCTTTGCAGCTTGTGCCCAAAGTCCTCCAGTCCAACATGCCACGCACACACTGGTGTGTTTGGGTCCCTGGCAGGGCCCTGGTGAGCACTGGAGACCTGAGGGCAGCCAATGAGTCCTCCAGAAACCCCTGAACTGGGTAAAATTTTCAGTCTGAGGCAAATATGTTTTGGGAAGCTTTGGTATAGCTGAACTCTTTTCCTGCTGATGGATAAAGGAAAATGTTCTAAGTGCTCTTCAGGCATCTCCCTGGCCACTATCTCTGCTCTGAGTTGGTGTGTTGGTTTTCTTCTCTCCCTTAACTCTGTGGGTCTCCCTCACTCTGTCCCACCTCCCTGTGTTCTTCTACACTGCTTCCCCTGCACAGCAGCTCCTCTGCCAGCCCTCCCTCTCTCCCCTTAACATAAATACTCACAGAAACATAGAATATCCCAGGTTGGAAGGGACACACAATGATCATCGAGTCAAACTCCTGGCCCTGCCCAGGACAAGCCCAAGAGTCCCACCATGTGCCTGTTGGGCAGGGATGGCCTGGGTGGACCAGCTGCATGGAGAGCTGGGACCTTGCAGAAGGATGGTTGTCCCTCCTCTTAATTGCCACAGGGAAGTGCTCCAGGCTCGTTTGTGCTCCTAGTCAAGGGGATCCTCAGCAACTTGTTCCCAGCTCAGCAGCTTTTTAGCAATTGTGGGGTAAGGGTGGGAATCAGATGAATTTTTTCTCCCTTGACTGTTTTCCCCAACCCCCAACTCAATGTGTCCTGGCCACCCCTCCATCTCTTGGTGCCCACCACTTGACAGGGGTGACCTTCCTCTGCAGCTGCCATCTGTCCCCACGTGCCTCCCTCCACCTCCACCAAGACCCAAATTATGATGTGAAACTTGGAACACTTATGGACAACTGGCACAGCCCGAGCTGAGCCTGCAATTTCCTGGCTCATAAAAACATGAGCTTCCTTCAGGCCCAGGTCTCTGCCAGGTCACACTGCTCTGAGTCCCACACCACCTCCCCAAGGCCCCCCACCCCCAAAATATTCCATGACACCAGCCATGAGCTAGATTTTTTTTTTTTTTTTTTTTC
>VYXB01005987.1:105175-122457 GCA_013397135.1 Pachyramphus minor
CCCCCCCCCCAAAATTTTCTGGGACCCCAGCCATGAGCTAGATTTTTTTTTTTTTTTTATTGCTCCATATGTTGGAGACACATGGAAAAAAGCACTGGAGAAATCCCCTCAGCCAGGGAGTGAAAAGCCCCCCGAGTTTACAGGGTGTTGCAAATAATCTGAGGCAAAACAAATGTTTAAGGCTGCCTCGGCTGCCAATTTGGAGTACATTGTTTTAAATGCACAAAAACAGGCCAAGGGGCAGTAGTTAATGGGCCAGTAATTTTCTTCCTTTCTAGACACCCCAGAGCAACAAATAGCAAATATTCCTTGGGAAAGGAATTGAGTGTGGGGGCCTTTTTATTTAACATATCAAAAGCCATCATTGACTCGCCCTCGGAGCTGCTGCTCCTTCCAGCGAGGGGCTTTTACAAGCAATAACCTGTTTGGGAAGCAGAGCAGCGAAGCCACACAGCCCAGTTTGCAGCTTATTGTTGGTGCTGGCTTTTATAAGACACTGTGGGGGCTCACAACAGACCTGCTTTTTGTAACCCAGTCCATTAAACAGCACAACCTGAGCTAAAGAGCAGCAGGGGACGGAGCCCCCCGGGACCTTCCCGAGCCGATCCTTCTGCTTCTGTAATAAACTCAGCAGCATCCCACTTAGGGCTGGAGCAGCAAAGAGCCTGTGCAGAGAGGCTAATGTATTGCTGCAGGGAAGGTCAAGTGTGAAAAGACCCAGGGTTGGGATTTTTCAAGAGGTTTGGGTTGTTGCTGCAAGATTAGTTGACCAAAATGCTGCTGGTCCTTGCGGGTTTGTTGCTGTTGGTGTGTCAAGCCCTGAATAAGGGACTTCAGGATTCTTCTTGAGAAGGTTCCTCTCATCAGGATCTTGTGGGTGTTACAGTGGTCTGCAGCCCAGGAGATGTGGTAGGGATAGGACCTGAGGGAATGGCACAAGGCTGAGTTGGGGAGGCTTAAGCTGGGTGTTAGGAAGAGATTCTTCCCCAGAGGGGGACAGGATGGACAGGATGTCCAGGGAAGTGGGCACAGACCCAGGCCTGCCAGAGTTCAAGAAGCTTTTGGACAATGCTCTCAGGTGCATGGTGGGATTTTGGGGGCTCTTGGGCACACCTTTTGGTCCCGGTTCAGTCTTCACCTGGGCTCCTGTTTCTGCCCAGATGGGCTTTGGCCCCGAGGCAAAGCCAGTGATATTTGGAAGACCAGCAGCTGTTATGGGAAAGCTGCAGCTCTCTGGGATAATGGAAAAAAGTGTGTTTTGGAGGGGTTGAGGGGAGGGGAGGAGAAAATACCTTCTTTGGGAGGTGGGGGTGTCACAGAAAGGGCATGTGCTTGCTGTCTGGGCAGGGGCCACAGCTGGCAGCGTGGGACACCTCTGTGACCAGTCTCAGCAGACCTTGGGGACATACCTGAGGGATGTCCCAGGCTGGAGAGGGCACCCAGCCCTTATTTGCACATCTCAAACCTTTCTGGCCATTGGTTTTATTGCCTTATGTCAAGGTGTTCTCCAACTGGATTATACATTGAAAGGGAAAAATCTTTCCTATGTAAAATCTGCCACATGAGCAGCACCTTGAGATCCTGCTCTTGCATTGTCACAAGAGGAGACAGAGTGTCCCATCTGCTCTCTCTGCCCAGAGCCTGGCTGCTCACCCCATCATGCCATGGAGCTGCTGGGAGTGGATGAAGAGCAGGAGCAGCTTCGGCAAAAATGTGTCACCTTGAAACCTGGACACCCAAGGAGGGTTTGAGTTCCCTGCCCGAATGCTGAGCTGTAAAACCAAGTTCAGTGTTCTGTGAGGTAGGAAATAACCCCCTGGCATCCCAGCCCTACCTGCTCTTTCCTATTTTGGCCATGGAAAAAAGGGAGAAGAAAGGACTGAAGATTTGCTCTTCACAGCCCCCAGCTGCTCTGCCTGCGTGCAAAGGGCACAGGCCCTCTCTGCCTTATTCCCTCTCTGGATCTGCTGGTGTTTTCTCAAGGAATAGACACCTGGAGCACTTCAATTCTTCCCTCACCTCCAGCCCATCCCCTCTCAGGAGCAGGATGGAAATCCTGCAGTGCCCAGCTTGCTGTGGGCAGGCTCAGAGATCGTTCGGCTGCAGCAAAACTCAAAGGGTGGACTTGAAGTGTGGGGTGGAAATAAACCAAACAAACCAATAATTTTTACATTAAATTTAGCCTGACTGAACCCCCTGGTGTCCTTTCTCTGCAGGGGCTGCCCTTGGTCTCCAGCTGCTGTCACTTGCTGTCACTTGAGCAGAGCATCTTCATGTCATCTGAGGAGGCTGTAGGCAGCAAGGAGAGACCTGTGTCTGCTTGTCCTTCCCCGAGTGCTTTTAGTGTTTCACTCTGAGGTTTTAACCTTTTGGCAGGTTGTTTTCTCTCTGCCAGGGCTGGGGGAGGAAAAGGAGTTGCTACAAAATGCTCAAGGCCTGTGGGATAACACCAAGGTTGGCATGGGTTGCAGTTTCCACCAGTATTTTTAGTTGGGAAAAAATAGAGATCTGGCAATCTGGGAATGTTTTGGGAGCATATTCTGGCATATTAGTTTTGTAAAGGGAATTTCCCCTTGAATCCAAACTCTCCACCTCTGTAGTTGCAGAATAGCCCTGTCATTTGGGTTGGAACAATCTTTCCTTTAAATTTGATTTACTCTTTGATTTTGAGGGTCTTACTCAAATTGACTGAATTACTTTGGAGCAAAATATCTTGATGAGTCAGTGCTTTACCTAAATTGCCAATTGATTTACTTGCAAACCCAGGGTGTTCTGCTGTGAATCAGGACAATTCTACTCAAACCCCCTCTGTGATAATTCAGCTACACGTTTTTGTGCACAGATACCTGCTATTGCCTCACCCCTGGAGGTGTCCAAGGCCAGGCTGGATGGGACTTGGAGCAACCTGAGCCAGTGGAAGGTGTCCCTGCCCATGGCAAGGGGTTGGAATAAGAAAATATTTAAGGTCCCTTCCAACCCAAACCATTCTGTGATTCTATTCCACTCCCAAGCCAGAAAAAGTTTGTTATGAGTTTGAAAGCAATTTATTCTACTTATGTCTGATCGAAAAAGTCCGGGTTACAGGTCTCTGGGTGGATGAAAACTTAAGGAGGGTTAACTCCAGTTCATTAAGAGCTTCAGGACTGGGACAGGGACCGTGCCGAGCATCCCGGGGTCCAGCACTGGGGGATGCTGCGGCCAGGGGGTTTCCATGGAGACGGGAAGATACCGAGTCTGAGATGCGGTTTGGTCCCCGCTGATGCTGCCGCGGTGGCGGTAGCGTGGCCGGATCCCCCCGAAGGGCCCTGGGGACCCCTGGTGGGGGTGTCCCGGGCCGCCCCGGGCCCGCAGCGCTGCGGGGGCTTCTCGGGGGGCTCGGGGCGAAGGGGGCGGGTGACACCTTGTGGCAGCGGCTCCTCGCCGGGGCTGTGTCCCGACAGCAGAGCCTGCGCGGCCATTCCGGCTCAAATCACGGAGCCTGCGGTGGGGAGAGCTCCTCCAGGCTCTCCCCAAACATTCCCCGGGAGTTTGGCCGCCGTCCGGCTCGGGCTCTGCCAGGTGTGAGGGAGGAGCTGGGGGCCTCACCCTTCCACCAGGAAGCCCCGGTGCTCTGCAGAAGGCTGAATTCCGCGATTCCCCTCCACTTTATGTCAACCAGGGAGTGAAAATTTTAGCTGTGGATGGGTTTTTCTGGGTTCATGCCTTGATGAGGACATGGGGTGCTCAGTTTACTCTGTCCTGATCCTGCCCAGTGGACTTAAAACCTGATGGAGGGTCTGTAATCAAACATGAACTCTCTGTGAGATGCCAGAGAAGCCAGAAATATCAGGGGCTGGAAACCTTTAGAAAGTAGAGGATTGTCTATCAGGGGATGTTAAACAGCAGGGCTTGGAGAAAACTTGGCATGTCCCTGGACCACTGGCAGCTGAGGCTGTAAATCCATGCACATGTTGCTTCCTTGGCTGGCTGGTGTGAGGAGGAGGGTGCTGAGCCAGCTGAGTGTCCAGACTGGCCCCTTCCTGCTGGTTTTTATGGACTTTGTGTCTTTTGGGAATCTGTTTCAGTCCCAGATGTTGAGACAGAACATCAGGACAGAACTGTGAAACTTCATCACACCCTGAACTGCAGCCAGTGCCCATTCCTGTGCTCCAGTGTGGGGAGGAGGGACAAGCACTCTGCTTTCTTGGGAGATGGGGAGGTTTTACAGTATCTGGCTCTTTAGGCTGCTTATTTTGTGCAGGAGAAGGTTAATCCCTGGGCAGGGATGGTGGTTGGGACTGTGCTACTGCTGAGCAGCTTGGAGATTTTCTTATTCCCCTTGATCCCCTTATTTCCTGCCTCTCAGCACCCTGGTCCCCAGGAGAGACACAGACCTGCCTCCCCTGAGCTGCTGTGGGAGCAGCCTCAACCTTTGCAGTCAGCAATGCCTGATGCATCCATCCCTCCAGCTGCAGAGCAACTCCAGCAGCAATCAAGGAATGCAGTGCCCCTGGGGGTTTTGGTACCTGTAGGTCACTGGGCTCCTGCTGTCCCTTCCCTGACTGCCAGCAGCATGAAACAGGGTCCATCCCCTGCTCTCTGTGTGTATTTTTGGTGGTACAAGGTCTCTGGTTCGAGTCCCTGTGGTTTTTTGGGGTGGAACTTTCTTGGTTCATACAGATCCACATGGAAGCAGGACTTGGAGTGCAACTGGGATTTCGTATATGATGAGGGGACTGTAGCTGTAGGTACTTCAATGCCGTAAATAATCAAGAGGATTTGTAGTGTTGTGGGGAAGGAAACATGGAGTGAGACCCTATTTTGGGGGTTGTGGTTCTCCTTCCCCCTCATGAACCCATATTGGAGGGGGCAGGTGCTCCCCACAGAGGCTTTTGAGAGCTCTTCTTTAGGCAGCTGAGTTTGATGGAGGGTTAATGATTCGAGAAGGATGGAAAGGTTTAACTCTACCCTGCCTCAGCCACCATTTTTCTGGTTGGGTGGGCAGGAGGCTTAAAATGCCACTTTGGCTGGCAGAGAGATGGGGGCCAGGGGAAGGGTGAAGAAAAAAAGCTTTTACTTCCAAAAATAACTCCGGAACAAAATGAAGGGGTCAGAGGGCGAGCAGGGAAACGGAGAAGTGCCTTCCCCAGGGCCCAGCACTGGAGTTCTCATCCTCTGAGTACCCCAGGAAGGAAAGCTTGGCTGTGTTAAAGGCAGTCCCCTGCTGCAGAGCTAAAAGGAGCTGTGGCATGGTGAGCACTGGCACGTGTGAGAGCACACAGGTGATGATGGCACAGGGCAGCTCCCTGCCCTTCTTCCACCGCCTGCTTGGAGTTGAGTCTCCCCCCAGATCATCCTCTCAACAAACTCTTCTCTTCTGGGCTGGATACAGTGGGACTGGGGTCTGCTGTGCATGAACCCAAGCAGAGGCATGAGGACATGGGACAGCTGGGGACCTGTGTCCAGTCCCCCTTTGCAGAGCAGGATTTGATTTGGATAAAGGGAGGTGCTGTGGAGGAGTTCTGCTGGAAGTGTTACAGGTGGGGAAGGAGGAACCTGTTGCTCTGCAGGTTTTATTTTTCCCCACCACACTTGAGCTAAACACCAGGTTCTCACCCTTACACTGAGCTCAGGGCTTCTTGAAGGTGTTGCCACCAGCTTGACAATGAGCTGATCAGAGGGAGCAATCCCTGAGCTGGCAGATTTTCAGCTGGACACAGGGAAATCCTGTAGCCAAGTGAGAAAAAATCAGAGTGACACCCCAAAGGGTGTTTCCTGACCAAAAGAGACCATCCTGCAACATCCCTGAAGGGCTCTGTGGCCTCATTACCCAGGACAAGGTGGGCACAGGGGCTGTCCTTGATCCCAGCACCATCCCTGCTCCATGTGAGGGGCTTCCCTGTGGGTCCCAGTGCCTGATGGTGCCAAGGCCTCCTCCCGTGCATGGAGCTGTTCCCCCAAAATAGGGATTTACAAACGGAGGTGATGCAGGGAGCATTTTAAGAGGAAGTGTTGGTTGTGCATTTAATCACCAGTGGTGTGCCAGGAAATGCTGTTATTCCTTCCCTTCCCAGAGCTGGGAGATGATAAACACTGGGGTCTGCCTCCATTCAGCTGTGATCCATCAAGGCAGGGAGGGGGACTGGCCCCAGAGAGCGGGTGAAGGGAGGTCAGTGATTGTGTAAACAGGCACTTTAGAGTTCACCCCGAGCTGGTATTACTGTAATTCATTAGAGGTGTCACAGCCTGCTTTGTAGTTCCTTGCTTGGAGAACCCCTTGCCTGGCAGCTTCCAACATCCAGCCTTGCCAGCAGCAAAATAAACCTCAGGAGATGGCTTTGCAGGAGGCAAAGTTGCAGCTGCAGCACCACCCTTAAAAAACAAAAAAGTGGGATTTGGCATCTCTGTGATTCCAGGCCAGGATCTATTGCAGTAACAGGGGCTGCTCCTCTGCTGGAGGCCCTGGGGTTGAAGAGCATTTTGCTCCTGCCAAAGTGAGGTGCAACGTGGCAGGCAGAGCACACTCCTGAGGGAATTGTGGAATTTGGCTGGGGGGGGAAAAACTGTGAAGGCCCAGAATAATCCACTGTGCTTTCCCACAGCCAGGATGAAGATTTGATCTGGGGGAGCCCAATCCCTTCCAGGCAGGACTTTGAGGACCACATCACCTTTTCCCTGCGTGCTGGGACTTTTGGGCTGTTACACCTGTGCAGAGTATCCTTTCCATCTCAAACCACTTGCACCAAAACCCACCAAAAAGACAACTCTGCTGTGCCCAGGGTGGTTTGGGAAGCCTGTGGGTTCCTCTGCAGCCCACCTGGATGCTGTGCTTGGCAGGAAGCTTGGTGTCAGGATGGAGCAGGGAGCCTGCCAAGCCCCTGGGGAGGAGAAGAGGAGAGTTGCAGTTCTGTCCTCCTCGGAACAGCTTGTTCCACTCCCCTCACCAGCTTTTACTCTGCTGCAACACTTCACCCAACAAAAAAAAAGGCACCAAAATTCCCCCTCCCAGCAGTGGTGAAGCCCCACATGGGATACAAACTGCCAGAGATATCCAATGAAAGGCTCATGGGGAGGCTGCAAGCACGGGGGAGGATGGAATGCTGTGGAGGGCAGCCCCACCAGCTCAGTTGGGCACAGTGGTGGTGATGCTGAAGGTCAAGCTACAGGGAAAGGAGAGAGAAAAGTGGTGTTCAGCTCTGCCCAGAGGGTGATACCACCTCCCAGGTGGGATGAACCCTCTCTTTCCAACCAAAATATCCCTGCAGGTGTGCTCAGTACAGCACAGGAAGGGGTTCTGCAGGCGGATGGTCCCTTCTCAGCAGCTCCTGCACGATTCCATAGCTGGGGGGTGTAACACACTCTCCCAAGAAAAGTTATGGTCTCAGATTTGTGTCTGGCTGTTCTCTGCAGCTCAGTGAGGCTGCCTGGGGTGACCCCATGCAGGATCACAGCACCCTGGTCAAATCCAAGGTGAGCTCCCAGTGCCGGGGGCACGGGCACCGTGTGATAATAACAGGCAGATAAATACAGAGATTCAGATCTGGGGGCTTAGTGAATCCCTTTAAGGAACTGGGCTAATTAATCCTCAGCCTTTAGGTGACATTAAAGTCAAGTTTTCTGCTGTTGCCAGCATCAAAGGCTTGGGACAAACTTCCCTCTTTGTAAGGAACAGTTGAGATGTCCATGAGATGAGTTGGGGCTGAAATTCTTATGTTCAGTGTGCAGATCTTCTGATAGGATTCCTGTATTTCTCTGATATTTAACACTTCAGGTTTGCATGTTTTCAGGCAATAATGAAGGTTCCTTCTCCACTGGGGCACCTGCTGCTGGAGTCCTGTTTGCTCCCAGCAAATCCATGCTAAGCTCAGGGCAACATGGTGCCTCGCTGCTGAAATTACAGAATTGTCTTAGAAAAAGCTGTGAGGGCATTAAAGGCAGTTTGAGTTGTGTGCCCAGAGAAGGGATGGATGGGGTGGGAGGAAGGAACAACCCTGGGGTGCAGTGGGACTGTCACCACTCGTGGTCTTTGCATCAAGCTCTGCTCAGTGAGGAGGGTGAGCTGCAGGGCACAGCACCTTGTTTTGGTGATAGGACAAGGGGAAATGGCCTCAGGTTGGATAAAATTCTTCACTGAAAGAGCAGTTAAACGTTTGAACGGGCTGCTGTTCGAACTGCAGGGAAGTGGTGGAGTCACCATCCCTCTAAGTGTTCAAAAAACAAACAGACTTTGCCATATGGTCAGTGGCACAGTGGTACTCAATTGAGGGCTGGACTTGATATTTGAGGGCCTTCTCCCACCTTACTGATTCCATTCTTCCAAAGAAATGACTATTAACCCAGGTGACAATTTTCATTTCCCCCTTATCTGCCTCCTCCATGCCACAACCTGCTCTAATCCCATCTCTCCACTTGCCAAGCCCATTACAGAGTGCTGCATTCCCAAATAATTCCAACCTCTCCTGCTCTGTTGCCAAGGGGGTGAGTGTGTGCTGGAAGGGGAAACAGGCCTGTCGTGGACCCACTTCTGATGCCTTAGTACTGGAATGAGAAAACAAGTGTGGGCTCCCAGCTCTGTAGTCACTAATAAACCATCTGGCCTTGCTGTTTTTAATTGTGTGGTGCCCTGATGAGGGTCAGCGAGGAGAGAGGGTGCCCTACATTCTCACCCTGGCATTTGGTCAGGAATAATTGTGCTGATCCCAGCACTGGGGCCTTTGATTCCCGGCCAAGGGAGGCAGGTGCTTCCAATATTCCCCCTGCTAAGCCTCTCTGATGGGGAGAAGTGTTTGCAAGATGCTTGTGGTGGAGGAGGGAGCTCAGCCCGGGCAGGTGGTAAGTCCTTGGTCGGGGCTGCCCCGTGGCCTCGTGTCACAGCCGTCCCTCGTCGCGTTGTGCCCCTCCCGTGCTGCCTGTCCCTGTGTGCAGCTCTCCCGAGGTGTCAGAGGTGGCCTGTCACCCTGTGCTGCCTCAGAGCAGCTTCAGCACTGCCCAGTGCTCTCCCCTCCCTTCCCACTGCTGTCTGTCCCTCACTGCTCTCCTAAATTCTCCCTCCATCCATGCCCAGGCGTCAGCTCTGGTTAGTCCGTTTGGGGTGGGATGAAGCAGCTGCATCCCTGCACTGAGGGCTGTTCCTGCAGCTCAGGAAGCCTCTGGACACCTCCATAACCCTCACTAAAGTGAGGGTCCTTGGGTTACCCCCAGTGCTGGAGCACAAATAGCCCAGCAATGGTGAAGGGAGGCTGTGGTTGCACCCCTGGCTGTGTAACAGGCTTTCCCCTCTGCCTCGGTTTCCCTCTCTGTTCTGGGATTTTCAGCTTCTGAGTGCCGAGCTGCAGGACTTTGTGCAGATGTAGCTCTTGTTTGGGGGCTCTGGGTCTTGGTTTGTTACCAAGTGAGGGGAAAAAAAGCTCTTTGTAGTCTGTGGGATGTTTTGTCAGGTGAATCCTTTGGGTTGGGAGTTGTTTGACATGACTGTGTCTGTGGGGATGTGGCAGTGCTGATCAGCCATCCCCCCTGCCTTGCTGCCACTTGCTGGGATCTCATTTTTCTGGTAAATCTTCCCAAGGGGTCTTCCAAGCAAGCTTCCCTCACTTCATGGGGACACCCAGCACATCCTGTGGGTGTGGCACAGGGTGTTGCCTGGGGCATTGCCCTGTCCCAGGGGGCAGAGCTGGGCCTGGGTTGTTCATTCCCCAACCGCTGCCCATCCTGGGGGGTCTGAGGGGAATGTTTGTAGCTGAGGGAGCTGGGGGGGCTCAGCCTGGAGAAAAGGGGGCTCAGAGGGGACCTTCTTGCTCTCTACAACTTTCTGACAGGAGGGGGGAGCCAGGTGGGGGTCAGGCTCTGCTCACAGGTAACAAATGACAGGACAAGAGGAAATAGCCCCAAGCTACACCTGGGCAGATTTAGATTGGACATTTGGGGAAATTTCTTCATGGAAAGTGTTGTCAAGCCCTGACACGGCTGCCCAGGGCAGTGGTGGATTCCCCACCCCTGGAGGGATTCAAAGGACATGAAGGTGTGGCACTGAAGGACATGGTTTAGTGGTGGTTTTGGCAGTGCTGGGGAATGGTTGGACCTGATGGCTTGGAGGTCTCTTCCAATGTAAATGACCCTGTAATCTCAGCCATTCCTACTTGCCGTGGCAGCCCCTCCATGTGCCCCCAGCTGGCTGTGGAGGCAGTCAGCAGCACCCCAGCACAGAGCACTACCACTCTGGGGCAGCCTGGGAGCCCACCTGGATTCCCAGCCTGCTGCAGGAGCAGACATGTCCATGTCTTTATTTTCCCAGGGATTGCTGATAAATCCTGACTCCATAACCCCAGCCTTGATTGACTCATTATCAGGCAATGCATGGCAAGGAAGCGACCTGTGACCCCTCCTGGGGACAGGGAGTGACCCCGAGGGAGCCGCCCTTATCGGTCCTTTTTAAAAGCTTCCCTTTTTAACATGACAGAGGAGCCTTGGCCAAGCCAAGCAATGCCTAAATAACCATGGGGTGGAGGAGGGTGTGGGGGGATGCAGGACAAGGAGGTGCAGGAAGCATCAGGCACGTGGAGTGGGTTTATTCCTGCTGGCTATGGTTGGGAAGAGCCTCTGCTGGGGTGAAAACCATGATGAGGTTCCCACTGGCAGAGCCAAGTACTGTGGTGGAGTGGGGCTGGCTGTAGCTCAGGGGGGCTGAGCTTGCCTGAGTCCACCTGCTCCTCCAGACAGGCTTCCCGCTGGGATTATCAGGAAAAAGCCCAGCAGGAGATAAGAGTGTCTGTGGGGGAAGGTGACATGGGACAGGCTTGGCATCGGGGCCCAGCCCACACATGGGGCTGTGCTACACTCTGCCACCCACACTCCTGGGATGGATGGGGTCTGGGAGCTGTGTCCCTGCTGTCCCCAAGCCCTGAGCGTCTGTCAGGAGGGACGAATTTGTCTTCCCTTTTCCTCCCAGCTGTTTTTATAGCAAGTGACCTTTCAACCCTTGGCTCATCTTTTTGGAGGCGATAAAAGTCTTGGGGCATCACTGAGCCGCTTTTCCTGCAGCGCCCTCTCCGAGGGGAAGGTGCAGGAGCTGCAGGGTTTGGAGCATGCTGGGCTGGCAGAGATGCTGGCAGAATGTAGGAGTGGGGGTGAAATCACTGAGGACAAAAGAAGAGATGGAAATGCCACCACTTGCCCTGTTGCAGGGAGGGTAACACCCTGCTCAGGATAGAGCCCATGGGGCAGATGGGAGCAGCTCTGCTGCCCCTCACCCTGTGTCAGGGCATGGATCACTCCCTTCCACGGGCTGAGGGCTGCCCTGCCTGTGTGGGTCGCTGATCCAACCCCTCCAGCTCCCCAGCAGGGATTAGCTGGGATGGGTTTTTGCCAAGTCCCGGCTGTCACTGTGTTCCCACCTTTGATCAGGAGTCGGCATTTCTGAAGTGCTCCATCTCCCACATGTTGTGCTGATCAAAGGCAGCTGTTGCCTGGACCCTCCCCTGAGTCCTTTTACACACACACACACACACACACACACACACACAAACACAGAAATAAAGGAAACTGAAGGTGGAGGGCAGGGGATGGATGGATGGAGAAGAGACTGGGCAAGGGGCAGCAGCAGGAAAATCCCTCTCTCTGATCTCCTCACAGAGTGTCCCATCCACACCCATCAGAAGGGCTGCCATGGATCTCAAGAGAGATGCTGAAGGGTGGCTTGGGAAGGGGTTGGACCTTATCTGTCATCTGGAGGAAACAGTGTCACTGGTGGGTGACAGCAGTAGACTGGGCCAGATGCAGCTGTGGCAGAGCACAGCCAGCATCTCCCATGGCTTTAGGTGGGATCAGGAGGGAGACTGGATTGACCTTTCCTTGAAGTCCACTCCAGTCTTGACAGTTTTTGTGTGCTCAGTACCAAGGTCCCTGAAGGGGACAGGTGTCTGCTGGGGACAGATGTTACTGGAGACATGTGGGCTGGTGTGATGGGCAGAGCAATGCTGTGAGGGGCTTGACCTCACAGACCATCTCCTCCAGCTCTGCCAGCCACCAGCACCTGCTTCTTCAAAGGGAGAGAAGGGTCTGAACCTGCTCTGGTGGTGGCTCCTCTCCAGGGCCGGTGTGGTCCCACTAACAGTGTTTTGGCAGATGATTTGTTGTTCATTCACAGGATTTAACTCTGCTCCCCAGCTCCTGTAATGCAAAGGACTTGGATAATTTGGGACTCCAAGATTTTACTGAATCCTCCTTGCTGACACCAGCAGCTTGTTTGTGCTCGAAGAGATGGGGAAAATCTGCCCAGCCCTTCCTCACCCTCACACCCACCCGCTGTTACTCAGCATTACAGTTTAGCTGGGGGGTTTTGAAACAACAGTGTCTGCCCAAAAACTGCAGATAAAAAGAGGGCAGAGAGCAGGACCACAGGACACACTTGCAGACCTTTTCCCTTAGCTGAGACAGTAGGTTCAGGGGAGGGTTGTTCTGGTTGAAAGCCAAATTGTGCTATCCATGGTGACACTGCATCCCCAGGCAAGGACAGTAGTGTCCTGTCCCTCTAGCAGATCAGAGGGTCCAGCAGTCCAGGCTGGGCAGAGTCCAGGGGAGGAGATGAAGCCCTTCAGAAGGGTAGTTTGTCCTTCTCCTCTTCCTCCTCCTCCTCCTTCTCCTCCTCCTCCTCCCTTGGCCCCATCCCGCTGTGCAGCACACAGTAGGGGCAGGTGTATCAGGCAATGAGTTTGCAAGTACCAACTGTGTCATTAAAGGCAGCCTTTTATCTGCTTCAGCATTGTTAGGACAGTTTGATTATACAAGGAGGGTCCAGCCACCTCCTCTCCCAAAATCTCAGCAAAACTGAGGAGATTCAGGCAGCATTTCCAAAAGTGCTGTTAAAATAATGTTACCCACTTCAGCAGGGTGCCTTGGAGGGATGTCAGCACACCAAAACCAGGTGGTGAGTGTTGCTGGGTCACATTCATACCTGTCCTTGCTGGTACCTGTGGGTTAATTCAATCAGCAGAAGGTCCTCAGCCAGGTTACAGCCCTCTGCAGTAATTCCCTGAGGCTGAATTTTGCTCATTACCCAGGGAAGGACTCAAGGTCTGAGTGCCAAGGAAACCAAGCACCTCCAGTGTTTACTGCCCTGGAGGGCTGTGGGTACACTCAGAACACCCCACAACCCCCAAACCTGCTGAGCAGCATCCTGGGAGCACCAGAATGCCTGGAATGAAAGGGATCCTGTCCCAGTGAAGGTGACCCTGGCTTAGATGGATCTTACCTTCCCTGTTCACCTTCCCCAGTGTCCAGCAGTGGCCAAGGCACTCCTGATCAGACAGGCATGAAGGGCATCCTGGGGCTGTGCTCGTCCTTCCCAGGCAGGGCTGGGCCAGGGCTGGCAGCACCAGCCTCCAGCCCACAGGTGTCCAGGGCACTACACCACGTCACAGCAGCTGCTCTGGCTCAGGGCCACAGCTCTGCCTGCCCAGGGTGGCACGAGCAGCAGCGGGAGAAGTTGGGGGAAAACCTCTGGTGCCCCTTTGGACAGCGTGGGGGCCATAGAGCAAGAGCAGCATCTCTCCAAACACCGCAGCAGGCTTTGATCTGACCTCTGCCTTCTCATACCTGGGGGCAGACAGGATCTGCAGCAGCTCCTTCCTTTCTCTCCTGCTCAGCAGCACTTTAACCCCGGTGCACTCACAATCCCGAGCGCAACGTCAGGGCCCCTTTCCCCTTCCACCCACAGCTGCCTCTCCCCACTGACACATGGCCCTGACACCACTGTCCCTTGCCCTAACCCTGCTTTCCAAAGTTCAGTTCCCTGGCTGCAGGCAGCCCATAATACCCTTTTACAGCCAGGTGACCCCTGCTCTTTGGTGCTGTGCCAGCCCCTGTCCGGCCGGCTGAGGGGCCGGGCACGTAACGCGCTGCGACAGCTCGGCTGGAGGGAGCTCACGGGGGGACCACGGCTTCACCTCCCTCTGGTGTGGGGCTGACAGAGCAAGGGCAACCCCCGAGTGCCAAGAGTGGCACACCAAGTACACCTGAGAGACAGAGGGGAAGGCCTTTCTCTCCTGGGTGGAACAGCTTTTTTTGGAGGAGCCCTGTGCTGAAACTGGCCGTCCACCCACAAAAATCCAACACAGATGAAGATTCCACCAGGACAAAAGTGTCAGCACAGAAAGCTCTTGCTGGCCATGGAGTGCCAAGAGTAGCCCACCAACTGCACTTGAGAGATGGAGGGTAAGGGCTTTCTTTCCTGGGTGGGATGGCAGTTGTTTGCTTTTCAGAGCCCAGGGGTTTGAAGGAGTGAGGGAGAAGGGACAGTCATCACTCATACCCTGCTACCAGCCCTTGGACACCCCAACTGGGGGGACAGGAGGCAAACCTGGTGCTCTCTCCAGGCAGCACCCTGGCTGCTGCTTGGTGTTTCACCCTTGCTGGGCACATCACCTCCCTGTTACCCTCTGCCTCCTGCTGCTACAAACCAGTTAAGGAAAAAAATCTGGGCACAGTCCTTTTCCAGTCACTTTCCCACCCAGCTCCCACATGGCCATCTGCATCCACCCCACCCACTTCTGGGAACACCTCACCAGGAACAGCTCCAGCTCACAGTGACCCTGGGACAGGAGTGTCTCACACTGGTATCACCAAGGACAATAGTTTCCATGAGGAAAAGCATCCCAAACAATGCATTTGGGCTCTTTCCCTGCCTCTTTCCCTGCTTTGGAGCATGGGCTGTGTGACCTGCACCCAGTGACCCATCCAATGCCTCCGTGCCCTCTCCATGCTCTGTGCCAGCAGCAAAAGGGTTACAGATGATTTTCAGGACACATATTTAGGTACTGGGAGATGCTTTCCAAAACCTCCTCAGAGCCTTCTCCAGACAGGGCCTCAGTTTTCTCTTCTCTGCCCAGGGCTGGGACCTCAGATCACAGCAGTGCCCGCCCTGGAGAAGGACCTTCCACAGTGCAGCAGAACAACCTGCTGAAGGAGGGACTCTCATCTCTCTGATCCCCTTAAAATCTCCAGTTTTTCAGAGAAAGGATGCTGTTCTGAATGTCACATTTGTAAACTTAAAACCTTGACCCACCCTGGGGAGCAGAATGCACAAGGGGTATCAAATCTAAAGTCAGTGTGTGTGTAGAGTTTGTGCTTCTGTACTGAATCTTTGCATCTGGGGAGGGGTAAATTGATTGTTTTCAAAGTGAGATTAGTAAAGTTGAGCATCTCTGTGGCCTTTGCAAAATCCATGGCCCTGCACGGACACTGAGGTTTCCCTGTTGGTGCCTGGCTCAGTTGAGCACTTCTCTCCCAAGCTTCCCAGGAGAACTGGCTCTTTCTGATCCCAGGCATCCTTAGGGGTCACAGTTGCAGCAGTTGAGCACTGGGCTGGGCTTTCACGTGGGGAAAATCATCCCCAATTGCAGAAAATGTCCACAATTGGGAGGGAAATTGCAGCCTCAAGTGCAGCTGTGGCTGAGGACCCACGGGAAGCAGAATGGTTGGACACAGCCAGGATCAATCCATGTCCTGGCAGGAACAGACAAGGTCAGCACTGTCTCCAGCGTGGGCAGGAGCTGGGCACTGCTGCCGGCTGCACACAGCAGGTGAGGAGGAGATGGGGAGGGAGAGAGGGGGGCAAGTGTCTTGGAGAGGACAGGGATGACAAGGGCAAGGTCTGGAAGCGTTAGTGATGGTGAGAGTGTCCTGTCAGTGCCAGCCTTCATCCCAAGTGACATCCTTGACAGCCATGGACAAGGACAAGGCAGGAGCAGAGGGCACAGGGGGGAGGAAGGGGAGGGAGCTCTGTCCCTGTGCTGTGGCACCTCATGGAGACCCCTTTGAAGGTCAGGTGAAGGGGTACAGGAGCATCTCCCCCTGGGAGCCCCCAGCTGGGGCTGTGGGGGAGAGGGGTTTGTGCTGAGTACTTTCTCACTGAGTTCCCAGCACCATCCCACCCTCTCCTGCTTCCCATGCACTGAGCCTGGACATTGCCCCTGCTCTCCCTCCCTGGAAAATAAATGCAAGTGTTTTCCTTGCTGCTCTCCTGGGGAGAGAGCACTGTTTTGGGCTGGAATCTCCAGTTAACAATCCTGCATTGCAGTCCCACCAGGACACTGGGACGTAGCAGTGGTGTGGCTGGGTCAGGGCTGCCTCCCCCAAAGAGCTCTCTACCCTGTGGTCCCTGCTGCTCTGGTGTGGGCTCAGCCACCTGACCTGGACTCAAAGGGGCATTAGGACATGATATGGGAGGAGTGGAAAAGCTCTGTGCTGGGGTGGCTTGATCTGGGCAGAGGCATCTCCATCCCTTGGGTAACTCCAGTGTGGAGCCAAACTGGGAGAGGAAACAGTGAGGTCTGTGCTGGAGCTGAGAGATGTCCTGAGGATCTTCCTCTGGGAATAAAGCTGTAAAATCAGATTTTGGCTCCAGGTTACTTGTAGTGCCTTGTGTAAGATGGGCAGAGCTGGGCTGAGGTGCTGTGAGCAGGAGGGGATGTTTGAAGGTGAACAGTTCTGCTTCCCCGAAATATGCTTGCCCTCCAGCAGTGGATCACAGAATATCCTGAGTTGGAAGGGATGCACAAGGATCATCCAGTCCAACTCCTGGGCCTGCATGGACACCCCAACAATCCCACCCTGTCCAAATACTCCTGGAGCTCTGGCAGCCTTGGGGCCATGCCTACTGTCCTGGGGAGCCTGTTCAGTGCCCCACCACCCTCTGGGGGAAGAACCTTTTCCTGAAACCCAAACTAAATCTCCCCTAACACGGCTCCAGCTGTTTCCTGGGTCCTGACACTGCTCACAGAGAGCAGAGATCAGAGCTGCCCCTCCACTGCCCCTCATGAGGAAGTCGTAGACAGGTGGAAAAGGACCCACAGGGTTTAATAACCCTCAAGGGATTTTTCCCCCCCTGATTTTTGCCCTTTTGTCCGTGGGAGCTTCCACAACGCATCTCCTGGCCATGGGGTTATTTAGCTGTCGCTCGGAGGGAAGTTGCTTTCGCTTAGAATCACAGAATGGTTCGGCTTTGCAGGGACCTTAAAGCTCATCTCATTCCACCCCCTGCCATGGGCAGAGACACCTTCCAATATCGCAAGTTGCTCCAAGCCCTGTCCCCCCTGGCCTTGGACACTTCCAGGGATGATGAGACAGCCACGACTTCTCCGGTCCAGACCCTCCGTCCCCCTTCTCTCCTCGCTTCTCCGTGCCCTTTAGAGTGGCGGGGGACTGCGGCTTCCCCTCGCCCAAGCCCAATAGCTCCGCTGGGAATTCGGCTCCGTGCCCGTCCGGAGCCGGGAGCGGCGGGCGCCGAGCTCCCTCCTGCGGCCCCGCCG
>VYXB01005987.1:131213-203415 GCA_013397135.1 Pachyramphus minor
GGGCTGATCTCTTTCCGTCCCCCCCCCCCCCTTTTTTTTTTTTTTTTTTTTTTTTTTTTTGTGAAAATCAGGTAGATTCCTACTCAAAGCCTGTAACTGGGATTGGGATTGTAATTGCTTGTGTCACTGCTGTAACCCTGAGCTCTCTGTGCACTGTTGTTGGTTGCCCATGGCCCTGGGAAGCACCTAACGTGCCTCTGTGTGTGGTTGTGGCTCAGGTGGACGATGTGTTGAGGTTTCCCGATGCTGGAACACCCCAAAAGAAACTGTTCCACCCAAACCCACTAACCAGCCCTGGCAGAGAAAGCTGAGGGACGATGAGGAGGAAGAGGACTTGTCTGAGTCAGGGAGACTCTTTGTCAGGAATCTTCCCTTTACAAGCACCGAGGAGGACTTGGAGAAGATCTTTTCCAAGTATGGTGAGTATTTGCCCCGGGACTGAGACTTGCAGAGCAACATCTTTCCTTTGTAAACACGGAGGTTTTTGTGCTGGGTGTGAATGGACACAGCTCCATGTCCCACATCTCTTGCACATGGCCCAGCTCCCATCATCTTTACTGCCTGGTGTGGTGGTGTGTGCTTGGCAGGAGACTTAATAGATGCTGCAGGTAAGAGGTGACTCTCTGAGATACACCCCAAGTTTGTTTGGAATGGCAGGTGGAAGCTTGGAGTTTCCCTTTTCTATCTTGAATTTAAACAAATTTAAGGCTGTCTTTGCATTTGGGTGTCCTGGGGGCAGAGAGGTTGTGGAAAGACTAAGACTGAAGATAAATGCAGCTGCTCAGAGCTTGCCTGGTTTGTGACGTGTCAGAACCCTGTGAGCTGCCCCAAGGTGCACAACCAGACTTGGAGTGCTTTTGTTGGGCCCACCTTGTCAGTCTGCAGCTCGTGGCTCAGGTTGGTGGCTCACCACACACCCTGTGCAATACCCAGAGCTGCTCTGCCCTCCCTGGCCCCCTCATCCCCAGCTGTGTCTGGGAGGTGCCAGTTCAGAGTGTTACCCTTCCCCTTCAGAGGTTCAGGTTGGACATCAGGGTTCACAAAGGGGCTGCCCAGGGAGGTGGCAGAGTCACCATCCCTGGACATGTTCAAGAACCAGCTGGGCATGACACTTAGTGCCGTGATCCAGTTGACAAGGTGGTGTTAGGTCAAAGGTCGGACTTAACCTCACAGGTCTTTTCCAACCTCAGTGATTCTGTGATCGTGTGTGGTGGCTGTTCAGGGACATCTCACCCTAAAGCCTTTCCTCC
Organism: Pachyramphus minor; assembly: GCA_013397135.1. Taxonomy (NCBI): domain Eukaryota; kingdom Metazoa; phylum Chordata; class Aves; order Passeriformes; family Tyrannidae; genus Pachyramphus; species Pachyramphus minor. The sequence continues at coordinate 132,464 of VYXB01005987.1, forward strand.
TGCAGGGCCCCTCTCGGAGATCCATTTCCCTATTGACAGACTGACCAAGAAGCCCAAAGGATTTGCTTTCATCACCTACATGATTCCCGAGCACGCGGTGAAGGCCTTTGCAGAGTTGGATGGGCAGGTGTTCCAGGTACAGAGCCCATGGTTTTCCTGTGCTGTTGGACTGCAGCTGATGGGAATGTTTGTTACTAACATGGCCAAGTGTTTCCTTCTGTGCTTTGCTGCACAGGCTGAGTCTCTTCTGCTGTGCTTTTGGTAGAGTAGCTTGGCTTGAACAGCTTTGCAGGCACCAAAATCATGGTAGAGGTGGGGAAAGAGCTCCAAGTCTGTCTCTTATATGACCTCTCTGACTTGCAGCCGTGTCTCTTTTGGGAAGGAAGGTTCCCTCCTTCCACCTTGGCTCTTTGACAAGGAAAGGTGCCAGATCATTTCCTCCACTCACCTTAGCTCATGGACTTTTGTGGGTTATTTCAAAGCTACTGGACATCTTCTTCCTCTTTTCTAGGGCAGGATGATGCATCTTTTACCATCCACAATCAAAAAGGAAAAAATAGAAGATGGGGGTGCAGAGGAATCTTCCTCCTACAAAAAGCGCAAAGAGGCCAAGGACAAAGCCAACAGTGCCAGGTACAACACAACCTGCCAAATTCCCAAGTGGCAGAAATGCATGTGGGGTCTTTGCAGGGCTGTATAGATTCCCAAAGTCAATAAAACATTTCCTGTGCAGCTCTGTTTCCTTTATCTCTTACCCACTTGATTCCTCTGTTCAAGTAGTTCAGTGAGCAGCAGAAAGCGAGAGAAACAGGGATTTGAATGGATTTATGTATGAGTTTATATCTCTGGTGTCTAATAAAAGTTGGTCTGTAATTCCTCAGGGTGGTGGTTTCAGATCAGTTGGGTCTTTCTCCTCTACTTGGCCACCTTTCTAAAACTTGTAAGAACTTTGTCTTGCTGTGTGACAAACTAGTTTGAAAGAATTGGCAAATATTTTCTGATTTAAAGGGAAAGAGATGCAACCTTGCTTGCATGGGCTTTGTGGTTTTAGGAAAACAGTTGGAAAGGTGTGTTCCTCTGAGCCAAAACCTGAACTCCCAGCTGTAGCTGCAGAGCTGTGACCAGTGAGGGCTGGGGAAGAAGAGCTCAGCTCTCTGCACTGCTGCCTCTGTGTTTGCCCTCCAGACATGTCTCCCTCATCCTGCCAGTTCTCTAAGGATATTCCACCCTTCCTTCTCTCCAACTCTTCATTCTGGCTGCTCATGGTGGCATTCAAAGCTATTTTTCCCAGCAGTATGAACTAGAGAGGCCTCAGTGGAAGAAGGGGCCGTATGACTCTGAACGTGGCTCGTTTGTCTTTGCAGCTCTCACAACTGGAACACGCTGTTTGTGGGGACAAACGCTGTGGCTGATGCCATGGCTCACAAGTACAACGCTTCCAAAAGCCAAGTGCTGGATCCTGTGAGTTGGGTTATTCATCAGCTGGGGTGGGAGATCCCTTTCCTACGTGTTTCCTTGTGTCCTGATCTTGTTGTGCACCAAAAGTCTCTGTGCATCTGTGAGACTGAGAGATCTGTGGTGCTGTAGCACCTCTGTGGGATCTGAACCTGTCAATCCATTTGTCACTAGGACAGTGACACTCCCAGCCCTCTCTCCCACTCTGCTTTTCTGTGCCTGCATTTCACATTTCTACATAACCAGCAGTTGATGGGAATTTACACCTGAAAGCTCAGTTCCTTCCTGGAAACTTTGTTTTACTTTGGGAAGCGTTCAGATTCCAACAATTCAGATTCCGGCAGCTTCAGAGGAGTTGGAGCATTTTACCTTCAAGCTTTCTGCCACATTTTGTTTTCATCTGCTTCTTGGAGCAGCAGGGACAACAGGTGACTGATATTCTTGCCTGCAGGAGAGTAAAGACAGCGTGGCAGTGAGAGTTGCTCTGGGAGAAACTGAACTGGTCCAGGAAATCCGCCGGTTCCTCACTGAAAACGGAGTCAGCCTGGATTCCTTCAGTCAGGTGAGATGCTCAGCTGGAGGCAGCAATGTGGACCTACCTCTTCTAGTCCTGGTGTCCTCAGCTCTTGCTGAAATTGGTAATTAAATCCTCAGCATTTTGCAGGATTGAACCCTTAGGAAATGTTATATCCATTTGAAAATGCAGCTGCCCTCGGGGATGGTTGAAATTCATAATGTGATGGCTTTAGTGCGGTCAGGGAAGGAGTCCTGTGTCCATATCATGGTGAATCTGGGGCTGAAACCTCCATACAGGAGCATTTGTGGAAGAGGGAGGTTGTACTGAGGTGTGGATCTTACAGGAAGTGTGTTCTAAATGGCTGTTGACTCACTTGGACCCTGGAAAAGGGGTGGTGTGGAGTGAGAGAGCATGGCGTGTTGGATCTGAAATCTTCAGCTGGAAAGTTATCAGAATTTGCAGTTTTAAATCCCATCTTCCCTTTCTTTCCCCACTGGACTTCCCAGGCTGCTGGAGAGCGGAGCAAGACTGTGATCCTGGTGAAGAACCTCCCGGCCAACACGAGTGCGGCGGAGCTGGAGGACGTGTTCGGCCAGCACGGCAGCCTGGGCCGGGTGCTGCTGCCAGAGGGGGGAATCACGGCCATCGTGGAGTTCCTGGAGCCAACAGAGGCCAAGCAGGCGTTCACCAGGCTGGCCTACTCCAGGGTGAGGGGCAGCTGCCTGGAGAGTGTGGATCACGGCTGCTCGGGAAGCTGCAGGAGCGAGTGCTTGCTGAGTGAGGGGGGCAGGAGTTCTGAGGGGAGTGAGTTATCCCAGAGCCACTGCTGTTACTGTCTGTCCCTTGGATTTAGGGAGTGGCCTGATGCATCCTTGTGCAGCAGTGGCTAAATAGGGTTCAGCCTGCAGAGGATGGCTGGAGGAGGGGGGGTTGACATGTTTGGAGAGTTTCTTTTACCTTTCACAACACAGGAGTGTAATACATGGTAGACTGTGGTCCTGTGTGAGGCTGGACCCTTTTGTGAGAGTTTAGCCAGCTGGAAAAGCTACTCAGCTTTTCCCCTGGTGTTGTCCCTTATGGAATGAGATGAAAATGAAGCTGAGAGCAGAGGTTTTTCTTTAGGCCTTGCCCTTCAGTCTTTGTTTCTTTCCTGTCTTCTCTTCACAGTTTCATTCTGTGCCATTGTATCTGGAATGGGCTCCAATGGGTGTCTTCTTAAGCCCAGCCCCTCAGAGAAAAAAGGTTGAGGTTCCAGAAAAGGAGGATGAAGCAGGGCTGGTACCAGGTAAGAACTTTGTCTGACTTGCTGTTGACAGGCTGTGGCTCCCTGTAGTGTTTCCCTGCTCATGTCAAGCCCCAATGGATGCTTTGTGTGGGTGATTTCCCACTGTAAGGACATGATTTGCCCTTCTTTCTCCCCATTCCAGGGGCTCTCCCAAAATTTGAGTGGGCAAACTCCCCCTGAGTTTGGCTTTGTTTCGTCTTACAAAGTTTGGTTTATCCTTTTTGTTTCAGGTGAAGCTCTAAAGGACTCAGGGGAAGCAGCAGCACAGGAAGAAGAGGAGGAAGAAGAGGAGGAGGAGGAAGAAGAAAACGTTCCTGGATGTACCCTGTTCATCAAAAACCTGAACTTTGCCACCACAGAAGACACACTGAAGGAGGTGAACCATGAGGATATAATGTTTAAAGCAGTTAAATTGCAGTGGGAGATTAGAAAACACTGGATTATACTGGGACTGGGAATATCCACTTCGGGGTTTCATGCGTCAGTTAAGACAAATATATCTGAAACTGTTTTGGTGGGGTTTAATTCCGCCTTGGGACAGGTGGAGGCAGTAAAAAATCTTTTAAGACTCCTCATTTCCCATGCTTTCTGTAATGCTTCTCCTTGGGATAGGCATTTTTCTCATAGTGCTTTGTGTGTGAAGGCAATGAATAAATAAAGGATGGTTTCAGAGATGTGCTTTTCATCTCAGCTTCTCCTGCCATGGAGCTGTCTGTGCTGCTTTACCTCAGCAAAGCACTTGGGAAAGGCTGTAGCATTTCTAAAGCCATGTGGGATGCTAATAGCAGAATAGGGAAAAGCAACTGGGAATTCTCAGCTCTGCCAGTTTTTGTAGCTGTGTAGAGTGCCACACTCCATAGCCCAAAAATGCTGGAGCAGTGTCAATCCATCCTGGACCTGTATTCCTCTGCCTTGGGACTGTGAGACTGTGTAGACACCCTGGTCCCTTTGGGCCTGGGGACAAATGTAAATGCTCAGAGGACTGGGGCTTGTACCCTCTTCTTTTTTTTTGCCTTATGGCTGTAGTTTTACAAAGAAGTCAAATAAATAGTTTATCTTCTAGCCCCCCATCTTTGGAAGGAGGTAAACTCTAGGGACATCACAGGAGTCACCCACCCCTAAGGTCTCTACCCTGAGGGCATCTTGTAATCCAGTGTTGCTCCAGCACCATCTCAGATCTCTGCACTGTTTCTAAGGGGTGGTAGAGGGTTTATGGGAACACATCTTGATTTCTTCAACAATCTTTTTGTGTGTGTGTGTATTTGTACAGAAAAAGAAAGACTGAGCTGCAGTGACTGCTTGTCAGGTGTGTGCTGGGGGAGGTGGGCCTGTGAGCATGTGCTGCTGTGGAAGAGGGGCACATTGTCACTCAAGCTGAGCTGCAAGCCTGTGACAAAGGGAACTGAATCACGTGTCCAAATTCTTTGCAGACATTCTCCAAAGTGGGTGCCCTGAAGAGCTGCACAATATCCAAGAAGAAAGATAAAGCAGGTACTCTAGATGTTGCTGTTCAGTTCCTTCCCTCGGCTGGTTGCTGAGGGCTCAGGTGTGGCATTGCTTTAGCATTCATCTGGCTGAGCATTTGTGTTCCCCTTGGCAAAATCCTTAGTGTTTCTGAAAGTGTTCCTGCTGAAATGGCTGAAAGCAGCAACCAAACACACCCCAGGGTTCGGTCTGGGAGGTTAAGCTCAATTGTGGGATTTGTGGAGATGTGGCCTTCTCTTGAGATCTTGAGATAGAGGAGGCAGACTCCTTCAGAATCACAGAAGAGAGCGGGCTGCAGGTTGAAAGGAACCGGTGCCCCGCCATGATTTAACCGCGCACGACGCGCGTTATGCGCAGGAGGGGCTGGGATCCTCGAGGGTACCTGTCTGAGTGCTGTGCTGAGTGGGCTTCCTTTGCCTTCTGCCTGCCAGCCCTGAGCCCCACAGGCTGCAGGGACAAATGACTGTGCCTCTTGCATTGGCTGTTCCTCACTTTCCAGGCAGTTGGACAGGGAAGAGTTTGGATTAAGGCAAGCGCTGGCTGCAAGGGCTGTGTCTTCTTTCTGGGAAAACAGCTTTATGGGATTTTGCCTTCTCTTTCATGGGGTACTTAAAAACTTTGATCTGGTGAAAGAAAAAGAAATAAAGCAAACTCTTCAGTACTGCTGGTGTGTCTGGTGTGCTCATGACCAGACAGCAACATCCCAGTCCGGGCTGATCTCATACCACCTGCCCAAGAGCTCCCCTTCTGTCCCTGTGGATCATCCCTGCACTCTGATACCACTGAGGTTGTGAAGTTGGAAACTGGGTGTTATGTTTTCACTTGTGGATTTTTCCTTCCCTCATAATTAATTGTACCCTAATGATGGCTCCTGTACTGGTCAGTGTGGTGTGACTGCAGGTGATGCAAACCTTTGCTGTGCAGGGGGGGTGGACTTGGTGTCCTCTCCCTTGTTGTAGAAGTGGCAGCTGCCCACTGAGGTTTAGGGAATATTTGTGTCTCCATAATGGGATCGCTTTCTCATGTCTGTGTCAGCAGTTGCTTTGTAGGACTCAGTGTTTTATTTAAGTTTTGCACTAAAATGTAGCAAAGCAAAAAATCTGTTTTGTGTGCAGCGTTGATTCTCTCCTTTTTATCACCATCACCAAAACCAGCTGTTCTTGCTCAGAACAAGTCAGCCAGGGGGTGCTCATGAGGAGCCTCAGGACATGGGCAGGTTGGCCCTTTGCCTGGGATATTAAGTTTCTGTCCCCCCAGTTTTGGCAATCAATACTTGCTCCTGGTTTTGTTTTTACATCTTATACCATCCCTGTTTCCTGGTAGCTTAAAGAGTCCCGTTTCTCTTCTAACAGGCACTTTGCTCTCCATGGGCTTTGGATTTGTGGAGTACAAGAAGCCAGAGAGTGCCCAGAAAGCCCTGCGCCAGCTCCAGGTAAGCTCAAGTGTTCCCAGCCTGGAATTCTTTGCAGAGGTGGTGGGAAAGCACTTGGATGAACTTTAGAGTTCAAAATGGAGCTGAGGATGTCAGTGCTATGAGTTGCACTGGGCAGGTGCAGGAGCCTGTAAAAAAGGCCAGGTTTGTGAGGAAAGAGGGTTTGAAAAGGGACAAGATCATGCAGAAGAGTGTTTCCTAGTGCTGATCCAATGTGGAGGTGGCAGAAAATGTACAGTGATTGAAATGTAATGAATTTGAAATTTAATGAGGTTTTTCTGCAAGGTGCCCTTTGCAGAGGGGGCAGAGGCCCAGGTTCCCCCTCACAGGGAGAACAAATATTGCTTAGTATTTAATTAGTGCTGCAGAGTTTGACTTTACCCTCTGTGACTCTGCTATTGCTTCAGGGTCTTCTAAACTCCTCCTGCCTTCTCCATGGCACAAGATTTGGCTGCACTCTGAAGGAATGAATCACAGAAATAAAACATCCAAGTGTTTGGTCCACACTGCCTGGATATTATGGCCCAGACAGCTGGAGATTGAAGGAATTACTCTGTCATCTGTGCATGTTCAATGACTGTTATCCAGGATTCCCACCTTCACCAGGTGGTCATTTCACATTCCACAGCCTGGATAGTCTTGGGAGTACGTGCTCCATCCTTTTGGAAAGAAAATGGGTATTTTGGGCAGGGATTGGGCAGCAGGGCTCCAGGTTCCCAGTGCAGTGCCATTGCATGTTGTGTGCCCCGTCAGGGATGATTAGGAAAGAGGCTGAACTCTGGGAAGTTTTGAGGCATGGGAGGCATGACCACTGTTCAACAGAGAAAAGCTTTGGTTGGGAGAAGGGGAGGACCAGATGGAAAAAAAGCAAGATTTGAAATGCTGTGCTTATGTCCTGGAAGCTGTTGTGACTTTGACTTTCATTAACTATATATTTTCTTTTTCTGTTGTTTCTTTGTTTTTAACTTCTAGGGCTGCTCTGTAGATGGCCATAAGCTGGAAGTGAAACTCTCAGAGAGAGCTGTCAGGTAAAGCTCATGTCTCACCTCTGTACCAGGGTTACATTTAAGCTGCACTAATGCTTGATGGGTCCTTCCCTTCTTCCCTGGCATCTGCATCATGAGGGATGTGAGCAGCAGTGCTCCAACTGTTCAACACATCAGGCTTTGTGCTTTACTCACAGTCAGTTTAGTCAGTTTGGCTTGAAAAGAAAAAAAGAAATGATGAATAGCAGCAGTGGGACCCCAAAAATGAGCTCGAAGTGAGAACCAGGCACAGAGTTTCCTTCCCTGCTCAAGGAAAAGGTTCCTGTAAACCCTCTGCTTTGCTCAGCATTGCAAAACCAACTACAGCCCAAGTTCCAGTGGGTTTAAAAAGTTCCTGAAGATAAGTATTTTCTAGGTAAGGAAATCTTTTGCCCTAATTCATCTGAGAAAACAAGAGCTTAAGAATGGTTGTTCTGCTCCCCATTCTGATCAAATCAAGACAAACAGGTTTCTTGCTTGATAAAAAAATTTGGATTTGCCTCCTTTTCTTTGGTCAGTCAGGTGCAGAGGAGATGGTTAATTGTGGGTAAGTTTACTTGAAATTAGTCTTATTTTTTAGGGTTTCCTTCCTAGTTCTTATTCAGTACAGAATATTCTAAATGCAAAGTTGAAAATTAATCCAGATGTTTGAAGGTGAATGTTGGCACCTAAACACTGTCCTTTAGGACTTTGGAAACCCTACTGGGGGTGGTATATATTAAATGTCAAAATTGGTTTGAAAATCTGGTTCCTGGGGACCAGAAGCTGTCTGACAGCTCCCTGTCTGCACTTTGTATTTCAGTTCTTTAATAAACCATTTTTATCCATTTTGATTTTTAAAATCCCTTCAGCAGGTATCCAGCCCTCAGTGTGAAGGGCTTTGCTTTATGGAATAAGCTGCTGTCTTTTGTATTAGGTAAATTCTGACCTCATCCAAATGCAATACAATTCTGGAGGTAAAAAAATTAATACTCTATTACAAAATTTCACTTGATGTTTTATAAGCCAGGAAGAAAAAGATTCAAAATTGGCTTACATTAAGCTAACTTTTTAAAATATATCAATTAGCACGTTCTCTTGACAGTTGACTGGACAAGATTTGGTGTCAGAACAAAAGTTATGGAAAATGCAAGTCCAGGACCACAACTGGGGTTGAAGATGGACTATTTCATTTGCTGATGTGGGGGTTTAAATCACTGAAATTCCTTCCTTCCTGGTGTGCTGTATGACAGTCCCACTGTCGGGAGCGAGGGTGGCAGTGTGAGCCAGCTGCCTTATTTTTCCACATTCCCACTCCTGAAGGAGCCCCGATGCAAAAAGGGGGCTCTGCTGCCCCGTGGTCCTCACCTGCCCTTGCTGTTGCCTCCACAGGCCCCCTGTGAAACCCTCCCGAAAGAAACAAACTGTCAAGAAGCAGAAGACCTCCAAGATCTTGGTCCGAAACATCCCCTTCCAGGCCACTGTCAGGGAAGTCAGGGAACTCTTCAGGTAGGGGAAAAAAGGGGCTTTCTGTTGGGTCTGTGGGGTGTTCTGGGCTGGAGCTGGTGGGATTTTTTCATGTGGGATTTTGTTAGCGGATTTTTAAATATGTTGAGTTTTGTTGTCTTTGTGGAGGTAAACAGGGCTTTTGCTGAGTGTGAAGACAAATGATTTGACAGTGTAGAAATTCCTGCCTTGTTTCTGTGTGTTCTGTATGTCCTCAGCCTTTGCTGCTGCCTTGTAATGCATCCTGGAAAAGAGGGGAAACTTTGTAAAAAGAAAACCATCTCTCAGGATGAGAATGTTTAGCTCGCTGTCCCAGGCCATGGTCCCTGCTCTACTTGGAGGAGGAATCTGGGGGGAATTTGTGTTCAAATCTGCCCATCAGTCTTTTCCATCTGCAAATAAAGATCCCATGGGCATGGTGGAGTACTTGCTGTGTTAGGAGGTGGCCTCTTTGTGGGCCTGTCTAAGAGGCAGGTGCTTTTGTCACAACTGTGGGAGTGAGTTCAGGAGTTCAAGAATTGCTTAAAACTCTTTGAAACCTGCCCAGATCATGCAGTGTAAACCATTGCTGGTGATTTTGTTTGTTGCAAGGAAAACTGTGCAATTCCCTGTCTACAGGGAATTCCACCTACTTTTTTAGCATGTGGTGTTCTCCTGGCTTGTCTGCAGGTTCCTGCAGGGCTGGGAGGCTGTTTACATGCAAGGTGTAAGGAAAGCTGTGTGTTGCAACACTTAATTTTGGGTGAATTCTGGGGATTTTGCTGAAGAGAAACCATGATTTGGTTCTTAAACACACATTGCTGGAAGGGTGATGGTAGAATGTAAAGATCCCTGTAAAACAGCAAAAGGTTTTCCTTCCTTGTGCTGTGCAGCTTGGATGCTTTTACTTTAGTGCTACTCTGACAAGTCCAGGCAAAATCCCTGGATCTCCAAGTCACTGCTCTGAGTTTTCTGAGCACATGGAGCACTGCTAATTTAAATCCCAGCACAGTGGCTGCAGAGGTGACCTTCCTAAAGCTTGAGCAAACAAAATCAGGGGCATCTATTTGCTTTCTGGGGTGCTGGGTTAAGTTCAAGGAGCTGGGAGGTTTTTGTGTATCACAAGGACAGACAAGCCCAGTAGAGACTGTGGGGGTTTTTTGGTGTGTTGGTTTTTTTTTCCCCTCATGTCTTGTCTGGCACCTCAGTGCTGTGGAGAGGAGGGGCAGAGGAACAGTCTGATGAACATAGTAAGGAATGTGCAACTTCCAGCTGCATGTGCTGCTGACAGTGGTCTTGAAGTGACATGGGAACATCCTGCATTTATCCTGGGATATTCAGAGTTGTTTTTTTTCTTTAAAACAACAGCTTGGGGGAAGACACACAGAGCCTTCCATCCACCCCTGCCATCCCTGCTTCCCTTCAGAGAGGCTAAAACCAGGCATGGCAGAGCACTGCCAGGCACTTCATACTCCTGGATTGCTTTGTTTGTGCTTTTAAATCAGGTGCCTTTGCTCTGGAGCTTTTTAGCTCTCTCTGCATTTAGGAGCCTGTCTTATTTTGTGTTTTGCTAGCTATTTATTGGAAATTGCAGCCAATCACTTGGCAGTGGAATGGGTGGCAGGGCTGCAGGGGGCACTCTTAGCCTGCCCAGAAAAGCCTGACTGGGGACCACTGTGCTGGGGACAGCAAGAGAGCACCAGGCCACTCCAGCAGGCATTGCCATGCAGGGTGACAGCCCCTGGAGCTGGGAGGCTTTGCAGGGTGAGCATCTCCTCTATTGTTTCACATGCTCCTGAGCCCCTTCCCAGCCCTGCAGCTGATGTTCTCCCCCAACCTTGTGCTTGCTTTTTTCTTTTTTTCAATTGCCTGGGAAGGAGAAAAATTAATAAATATATCTGTACACACACTATATGTGTGAGTATAGATATATTTATTATGCACACACATGTATACATTACATACACACACACTGTGTATCTATATATGTACACACACTATATGTATCACCCCAAATATTTATATTGTGCCAATACATATTTCCAAAAATGTACCTATTACATGTGTGTTAGAGATATATTTCCCCAAATTAATATTTCCATGTTTTGAGCTTTGTCAAGGGGCCCTGTCTTGCTTTTCAGATGGCCCCACAGAAGGTGTTAACGATACTGGAGACCAGCAAAACAAGGGAACTGGGTGCTTTAAATAGTGGATTTTTAAAGCTGTTGTGCCTGTGCTGCTCGGCACTGGCAGTTCAGGGAATCCTGTCCTGGCTACCTTTAGACTTTTTGATATTTTTATTTATGGACCCACCATTTAAATGCTCTTAAAATGCACTTAAATGATGTGTAGGAACACATCGTTTGTGTTCCTACAACAGCCTGTAGGAACTTCTTCATTTTGGACTTTGGGGATATCAAGTTCTAATTCTTGGGCTGGAGAAAGTAGTGTTTAATTTTCTCTGTAGGGGAGTCAGGAATGCTCTGGTTACCAGCTCAAGTCCTCTGCCTGCAAAATAAATGTCTTGTAGCTCCACCAGCCTTAGGTGCTGCTCACTTTCCACCCCAACCCCAGAGGCTTTGCTGGGATGTGTGATGCTGGTTCAGATCATGTCCTGCCACGTTCTGCTGGAGGTTTTATCCTCTCTTGCACCTTCCTGGATTTATTTATTATTTTTTCTGAGACCCTGTAGGTGTTATTTTCCTCAGAGGGAGAGCTGTTCAATTAGAGGGGCTGCTTCTGGGCTAGGTGTGAAGATTTAGCTTTTGTGGGTGTGGGGGTTTTTTCCCCCCCATTTTTGTTCCTTATTAGATTCTACTCTTATCTTTACTACCTGGAAAAATAACAAAAGATAAATGGTCCTTAGTTCTTTCCCAAGAGCCATAGTTAGGGGAGGAGAGACAAAGGGATTGCTATCCCATGAAGGCTGCTAATTTTTGCTACCAAATTGTGGGCCTTTTATGGCAAGACTTTTTTTTTTCAAAAGGAACTCTAGATGTGGCAAGCTGAATTGGAGATCTGTGAAAGGCCACATTTTCACAGATTGGAGCCCTGGCAATTTCTGAAAATTGGGCTCCTTTAAAAATCTATCACATTAGATCCATGCAGCCTTCATTGGAAGTTCCAATTAACTGTTTGTTTCAGAGCCTCCTCTTCCATCCTCCTTCCCCCTGTCTGCACCTACTACATTACTATTAAAAATAAGGCTGTTCTGCAGCTCTTGTAGAATGTTTTGAGGAGATGTACATTTTGTTTTCCTCAAAGGGGGAATGATTAGATTTAGAAAAAGACTTTTTAAAAGATTCCTACCCAACCAAAGGCAACCTGAGGGATAGATACAGTCGAGAGTCTGCTCAGAGTTTGGCATAATTGATGCTTTACCACCAAAGGGTGCAGTTGTTGAAGGTGCACTTCAGGTAGTGTGTTTTGGGGATGGAGTTGTTTCTTTTTTTCTATGCAAAATAGATCTGAGAACTTATCATCTGGTCTGTCTCTATAGTTTCTCTTAAATTTGCCACTTCCAGCCCTCTCCTGCCACTTAGCTGTGGTAACCCTCCAAATTCAGAGCGAGATCAGGGGCCAGCACTGTGTGTGGAAGGTGTTTTATCGTCCCTCTGGCCATCCCTTGCCTTCCACCTGCAGGACCTGCAGTCAAACCCGTTGCATAAAGCTGTTAAATCACAAAGTTATTATCAGTTGAGAGTCTGGACTTCAGTTGGACTAAAGAAGCAGTGAGCAGAAAAGCAGCTGGAAGGTATTCCAGGGCAGGGAACAGGTTATCAGGTGCATTTATCTCCGTGTTCTGACTTTCCTGTAAAGAAAGTAACTGCTGCCTCTTGCAAAGACCTTTGGGGGTGGGTGTCTCTTTTAATTTTAACTCCTTGGCTGACTATTTCCTGCGTCCTGACGAAGATGTGGCATTTATTGCATCTGGCAAAACAAGTGCCTGGGATTGATTAGGAGGAAACAGATCTATTCCCTCTGATGGAGGGTAAAAGTGAAGACAACCAGTGGGACAAGACTTTGGAGTCATGTCTCTTCCAGGAGGAGAAAAATCTCTGAAGGGAGATGCAGTGGATAAAGTGGCAGAGATTTTTTTTTTTTGATTTTTTTTTTTTAAAGGCAGCCTTTATGAAGTTAATTTTATAAGATGATGCCTTTCACTTCTTCTGACCTATTATAATAAAGTGTAGTTATCAGAATGGGCTTTTCATTTCCCATTATAAAGGACACGGTGGTATAATGAATCCTTCTGCCAGACATGCTTGCTGTTCACACCTTTCTCCCAGTAATGGAGTCTACATGACTGGAGACAATTTCTCCTTCCCAGAGTAACAGTGCCCTGTTGAAGCCGTGGAAATCTTTGCTAGTGAAAGGCAGAGGAGGAAAAAAATTAGTCCCATCATAAACATGTGAGTTTGTTCAGCAAGTGCTGGGCAGAATTAATTAGAACATTCAATGCAAACAGCCCTGGGATGTCCAGTGCTGTCAGGGTTTCTGGATGAACAGTGATGCCTTCACGTTTAAAACCCTTCATGTGCTGGAAATGTCTCAAAACCCGTTGCTGCTTCCTTCTAGCTGCTTAAAATCTTTCTCCATGTTGTAGATGGGTGTGGGGAGAGCTGCAGAAGTCACCACAAGCATCTCCCTGTGGTGTAGGGGTCTGCTGGGGGTAGGACAGGGGCTGCACAGCTGCAGCAGGGGAAGGGATGAGTGGTGGATGACATCTGGGAGAAGCCAGGAGACATCTGACCCAGGACAGATCTACTCATGCAGTAGGGTGGCAGAAGGAACAGGCAGAGCAGGGTACCCTGCTTGCAAACCTGTGCATGAAAAGGATGCCCAAAAAATGAGTCTTGTTGAAGCAGAAAGACCCCGGGGAAGAAGCTGACATCGGTGGGCACCCTGCATACGACCATCAGGGTGTTGGATCCCAGCTTCCTGCCTTCCCCTGGGAATTAGGACGTTGGTGCCAGCACATGGGAGGTCTGTGGAACGGGTGTCTCACTTAGAGGCACATGTTCAGGTGGGAACCTGTCAGAAACAGTATTGGGAGCAAGAACTTGTTCCCCCTTTGAGCAGTAATGATGCCTCTGAGCTTGCTTTGGTGCAGGGTGGGATCATCATATCATGTTCTCCAGGAAACAAATGAGTGGTTTAAAAAAGTGACCCACCCTTTGAGAACTCCAAAGCCACTCCTTCTCTAGGCCATTGAGTGCCAGAGGTTACAGATACTTAATGGTGTGGTGGTTGGCATCCAAACCACCTTCAGCACACGGTGGACTCCCGTGCCAGCAGCACTTCTGCCCTGTTTTGGTTTATCCTTAGGGATAATAATGTCTGGTTCCCATTTTAAAGGTGGCTTTCTGTGGTGCAGACCCACACCAGGAGCACTGCAGGGCTGTGTGCAGGGAAGAAGCATCAGTGAGGTGGTTCAGGGCCCATCCTCAGGAGGTGGAAATGCACACAGTGTCCAGGATGCCTCAGCTGATGTGGCACTTGTGCTAATGCTGGATTCCAGCTTCTCATTAGGATGCAAGGTCTGTGCTGGGCTGCTGAGTGTCGTAGCAGGAGCATGTCTGGTGTGGGGGGCTCAGGATGCTGCTCTGCATTGAAACTTTGCACTCTGGGGCAGCTCTGCCCCTCTCACCCATGGGCTGTGGGGGCCCTGTCCACCCACATTATTTAAAAGTTCTTACAAAAATATTGCATCTCTGGATGTGTTTTCTTAGTTGGTTAATGGCTCCCCCCTCCCTGTCTGAAGAGCTTGGCCCCACTGGTTGCTTTCAGTGTTTTTTTTGGTTTGTAAGGGGAACTCCAGGCATGGATCTGTTGGAGTGAGTCCAGAGGAGGCCACTGAGTTGATCCCAGGGCTGGAGCTCCTCTGCTCCAGGGAAAGGCTGAGAGGGTTGAGGCTGCTCAGCCTGGAGGGAAGGCTCTGAGGAGACCTTAGAGCCCCTTCCAGTACTGAAATGAGCTCCAAGAGAGCTGGAGAGGGACTTTAGATGAGGGCCTGGTGTGGCAAGGGGGAATGGCCTTAATCTGAAGGAGGGCAGGTCTAGGTAAGATATATGGAAGAAATTCCTCCCTGTGAGGGTGATGAGGCCCTGGCACAGGTTGCCCAGAAAGGTTGTGAACTTACCACCCCTGGAAGTGTTCAAGGCCAAGTTGGACAGGGCTTGGAGCAACCTGGCATAGTGGAAGGTGTCCCTGCCCACGGCAGAAGGTTGGAGTTAGGTGATCTTTAAGGTTCCTTTCAACCCAAACCATTCCACAGTGTTTCTTTTCTGGTACATTTTCCCCTGCTCTGCAGCATCCCTGGCACTGTCTCCTCCCTGCAACCCTCCAGCAGCCTCAGGGCTGGTGTTTCCAGCAGGACCTGGCTGCAGTGCAGCAGTTGGGCTGCTGTGATCTTCCCAGTGATCCCACTGCATAGCTTGGCTCTCTTCCCACCCTTGGTCTCTGTTAGAATCCCATTCCCCACCTTTGCTGGGGCTCTTGGGAGATTTAAGTCTTACCCTTTAGGCTGGACCCCCTGAACCACCCCCTGGCATCTGCTCTTCCACACCTTTGGATTGTGTGCAACCTGGATCTCCTGCACAGCCCAGGTGCATCCTTAAAGCCTGGCTTAGCACAGAGGATTTACCAATCCATGTTTCCATGTCCAAATTACAGTGCCAGGGAATGTTGCACGGGGTGATGCAAGTGCTTTTCTGGGCAGCAGCTTGCAGGTGTGTGCACCAGCATCATGAGCTGAGAGCTCCAGGTGGGAATAAAAGGCTCTGCTGGGCTGATGCTGATTTATTTCTCTTACTCTCTCAAAGATCATAAATTAAACTCTTTTTTTTTTTTTGGTCTTTCTTGAAGTCTTTTGCTTGTGTGCTGGAAACCCAAACACAGCAGTGCCAACACTGAATATCTGTTGATATTCAGAGACCAGAAATGTAACTGGCCACTTTAATTTGGCCACTCTCCAAAGCGAGCCATGGGGTGGGGGAGAGTGAAATAGGTTTTCAGCACTGTTTTTCAGCTTGAATCATAAAGGTGTTTAACATAGATAAGGAAATGTTTAACTCTGTGTTATCTTGGTGAGGTTGCTTTAAAAGGTGGCTCTTCCCAAGAGCAGCAGGAAGATTTTTCAGCATATCTCTTTCCCTGGTTTGAATATTCATTGCATACTTGATTTTTATATTTATTTCCCCCCCCCTCTTCTGCACTCCATGTTCTTCAAACCCACAGGTCCCTTTTCTGCTCACCCAAAACCTCTGCTGAGGAGTTTTCAGCTGCCTGCCTTGCTCAGTCCAGGTGTCCAATGCAAATGAAAGGGAATTTCTGGGCTGTTTCCTCCCAGCTGCTGCCAGGGCACCCACCTGACCCTGCTGAAGGAACTCAGGGGCTGCTTTGGGAGTGTCTTATTCAAAACTCGGGGTTTGCTTTGGGGCTTTTGCCTTATTTTGGTGCCCAGTGGGACTGGCACATGTATGTGCAGAGCTGGGGGCTGCTTCTCCTCCCAGGAAGCAAAGACCCAAAGGCTGCTTGTGCCATCCCCTGTAAATAACCCCCTCAGTGCTGTTAGTATTATAAGGTCTGCTTTTGTCTGAATTGTTAAGAGTATGTGTGCATCTGTGTATAGGGAAGGAAAAGCATCATTATTTTTTGCCTCATGTTGTAGCCAGTTCTTGTTCACTCTCAAAGTTGGTCCCTTGGCCACTGACTCTGCTTTTGGGGCTGGCAGCCGTTGCAGAATACAGAACGTTGAAGTTACACTGAGCTGTGTCTCAGCCTTTAACTCAAGGTGCAATCAAGATGATTATTTTCTTGATCTTTACATTCATCTGTCTGTTACATTTCTTAACTACAGCTCTTGCACGGTGCTGTTGACCCACCCACCTCCCTGTCTTTCACTGCCATGCACATGTGGGTGTTTTTCAGTCTCACTTCCCAAGAAGGTCCTGAACAAGCCTCTAATGAATCACAGTTTTCTCCTCAGGATGACATCGTGTCCTTTATTTGCATCTCTGTTTGCATCATTATTTTTTTTTTAGCCTCAAGCCTGCTGCAGCCTTTCCCCTCTCTTCTCATCCAGTGGTTTCTCAGCCTTGGGATATGATTGCAATTAAGGACCTTCCACTGCCACAGTCCCTCACCTCCCCTGGGGCAGTCCCTGTGCCAAAGGCCTTTGAACTGTGTTGCCTTCTGCAGCTGGTGGCACCAGGAGTGGTTCTGTCTGCATGTTGTTTTTCCTGAAGAAACCAAGCTAAGGCAGAGCAGGATGACCATCTGTCTTCTCACCTCTCTTCCCTCCTCCCCCAGCAGTATCCTGAGCACTTCCAGGCATCTGGCAGAGGACAGGAGACCCTAAATTTGAGACCTTGGTGCAATTAGGCACAGGAAGAAGCTCCTGGGCCTTGTCCTCTCAGGAGGGTGCTCTTCTGACCTTGACCCTTATCAGACATCCAGGAGTTCACGAGTTGCCCTTGAAGTTATGACATTTTTTCTGACCAAGTTCCCATTTATCAGATGTAAGGGAAGCTGACCCTGGGAAAACCACCTCCTTTGTTCTGCTTCTGTTCTGCTGCCCATCATTGGTCTGTGAACATCCAGCTCTCTCCCCCTCATGGATGGTCTCTGGGCCTTGCCCAAGGATGTTTGGAGGGCAGGTTTGGTCCCCCTTCAGCCCCCCATATTTTTTTTAAAATTTCCTTGTGGAAACCCGCATGGAAAAGCAGTAATGATGACTTTTCCAAACCCAGGAGTGCCAATCTCAGCACCTCAAAAGGCTTGGCCTCACCACAAGCAACCCTGTCAGGATTTGTGCCAAAACTTGCCGTGCAAATCCAGTTGTCGGCGGGGGCTGCGTGACCCCTCTTTGGTTCTCTTTAACCCAGCTCCTACTCTTCCCACCCTTTGATCTCCCTGCCATGGCAGCAACCGAAGGGTTAAAAGAGTCTGGGGGGCGAGGGGGTGGGGATAAGGTATTTCAGATGCTCATTACTCACTGCCAACTTCCCCCAAAATCATATTAATTTCACGCTGTCACGCAGGACTGCGCTGTCTCCCTCGTCAGCATCCGGGAGGGTGACGGCGATGGGGGGAGTGCAGGTCCCCCCTCCTCACCACGGGTGTGCTTTGCAAAGCTCATTGGTGGCCTCTTTCCTCGCTGAGGTACCGACCCAGAGGGGCTGGGATTGGGCTGGGGCTGCTCACCTTGCAGGGGGATCTGGGGAACCGCCGTGCACTGCCTCCCGAGGATCATTTTCCACCCCGCTGCTTGTGCAAAAACCCCATGAAATTAGGTCTGCTGCAGCAGGGAAGTCTGGAGGAGGGAAGGAGGGAGGCAGGGGAGCTGCCAGCCTGCCCTGCCCTACCTGTGGGCAGCAAGGGTGCTGCTTGAAAGTTGGTCTTTAACCAGTTGCCTCCCTTTCTGCTTTTTAATACCAGTGAGCACAGCCCGGTTCTGACTGCAGGGATCAAGCTGCCATTGCCTCCTCTCTCATTTCTCCCCTTCTCCCCCTCCTTGGCTGTTTGCTTGCTGTGTCTGCCAGAGCTGTCACCTCTGCAGGGACTTCTTGCTATCAGCTGGGACTGTGACAGCTCCCACACAAGCATAGCATTCCTGAGCCCATCCCAGTTGGAAGCTCACTCTGTGGCTGCAGGCATTCTGCTCTGTCCCCAGCCATTTTTATTGGTGTTATCCCTAGAACCTGACTCACTTTTTTTTTTTTTTTTCCCATGTGTGTGCTCATATTTTTTTGCATTTTGGAGCTGGAAGGAGCATCCCCTCCCTTTTGGTTCCATGATGTACCCAGTGCAACACTTCTTGGAGCACTTGGCAAAATCCAGAGCAGCAGCTCTGGGGCTCCCTGTGTTTGCAGAGCTGGGAAGCAAACGGCACATTAAGAGACACAGCTCTTCCCACAGCAGAGAGCTGATGGCCTGGGAGGTTGAGACTAAAAAGCTTTGGAATAAGCCTTGGGAGAGGAGTTCCCTGCCTGTGTGGGAAGAGGAAATTCATGAGCCCCGAGGGATCTGTGGCTCTCATGCCCACAGAGCTCTGGGCCCTTGGGAGTGGAGGATGAGAACAGCAGCCTCTGGTACCCCCAGCTGTGTGCTGGGACTTGTCAGTGCTTTGGAAACATTAGGGAATCTATGAATCCAAGCATTACTCCATTTCTTTAATCAACTGTGCTCATGCTTTTCTGCCTCTTGATTCCTTTCTGAGGTCCCATCTTGCTTGTAAAGGCCATCCTCTGATGTGTGAACTGAAAGCAGGCTCCTCCTACATAGACACATCCCTTGGGAATACCAGCATCTCTGTTCTGCACTTCCCCCACCTTGGCACTGACCTTAGGAGCAGAGACTGCTGCAGCAAAGCTCTCTGAACTTCCTTTTGCAGGGCTGAAGCACTGCCCCAGCTGTCACCTGGCACAGTGTGTGTCACCAGCCCATGTGGTGCTTCCTGGCATTGGGTTTTACCCTTTCCCACACAGGGGATCTTCCACCTGAAGCAGAGATGTTCCTTCTGGGAGGTATGTGGGGTGTTGTGGCCATTCCAAGGCAGACAGGTGATGGTGGGAGGTGGTTTCCTGAGCCCTGTTGCTCGATATCTAGGCAAGAACCAGAGGAAAGCTCTGAACTTGGTAAGTTCCTCTATTCAAGCCAAACATCTCTTCTCCAGGTGTTCTTACCTGCTCTCATCTCTTTTGCTCCCTCAGTATGGGCATGGCACCTTGTGTACCAGCTTGAAGAGCTGTACATGGTTAGCTCCTGAAAATTAGGATCATCTGTTAAAAGCCCCTGGTGTGGAAGCCTCACAGCAAGGAGAGGTGAGATCCCACCTTCCTGCAAGCTGGGTGTCCCTGCTCAGGTATTCCATGCTGTTGGAAATGCCCCCTCCAGAGAGGGCAAACTCTGGCCCTTTTGGACCCCAGGCAGTTGATTTTTGACCCCAGCAGGTGATTTTTAAGTGTGTCACTACCTCTCTTCTCCCCTCCCAGCACCCATGGGTGCATTACAGCTCGTTCAGGTGGGCTGGTGAGACACTGCCAGCAGATGCAGAACAATGTGGTTTCTCTTCGTCCTCTGGAGCCCCTCATTTCTGCCTCACGTTCCCCTTCTCAGCCTGCAGCTGCCACACGGCTCTGACAGCATCTGTCAGCCAGGTACAAGTGTCTGCTCCTGCCTGCCATCGATTGTGAACACCCAGGGCGCTGTGATGAGCCTTCCCAGAGGTTTTGAGGGAGCATGGAAGGGGGATGATGGGCAGAGCTCACACCCTGCCATGCAGACGCCCTGCTCGGTGTTCGGCACTGCTTTGGACCTGTCCTGCCCAGCTCTGCTTTTATTTGCATCTTTCTGGCTCCCACCAGAGAGCAGAGCTGTAAAATGCTCAGGCTGGGCGTTTGTTGAGTGATTTAATTTATGGGAGAGGCTCTGAGTTGGGAGGGGCCAGTCACAGCTGGGGCAGGGGCTGGGGAGCATTGAGGCAGGTGCTTCTCCTCATCAAAATCCATTTATTAGATTAATAAGGTTGTATCAACAGGGCTCAGGGCTGCTGGTGTTTGTGTGCTGATACAGTGATGCTGAGCAAGGACATGGGTGATGGTTTGAAACCAAAGGAGGGTTGATTTAGACCAGATAAAAGGAGGAAGTTCTTTACAAGGAGGGTGGTGAGGCACTGGCATGGATTGCCCAGAGAAGCATGTGGATGCTGGAAGCATTCAAGGTCCAGTGGCCAGGGCTCTGAACAGCCTGGTCTAGTGGAAGTTGTCCCTGCTCATGGCAGGGGAGTTGGGTTAGATGATCTTTAAAGATCTCTCTCAGTCCCAACCATTCTGATTCTATGACTGTGCAGGGAGGTCTGTCCCACCTCTGGACATCTCCCTTCACAGGGGGAGGTGAGTGGCTCACTCTATGCCTGGCAAAGGTCCATCCTCTCTTTGCTGGTTGTGGTGATGCAAATATAGGTGCAAATAGGCTGCTGTAGCTGACCTTGCCTTGGCAGGAGAGTTGGACTAGGTGGTCTCCAGAGGCCCTTTCCAACCTTTCTTTGATTTTGTGACATTTCTCTCCTCTTGATCCAGCACTTCCTGAGATGAGTGGGTGGATACTGATGAGCTTTCCACAGAAACAGACTGGGAACATCATTGTTGAATCCCATGATGGCTCAGGTAATGATTGCACCATGCCATCACTCCTTGTCCTTCTGTCTTTTGGGAGTTTCCCACGTGACCTGTAAAGACAAGTCCCACTGTGTCAAGCAGCCCCTGAGCTTTAGCAGGAGGTGTGGTTGTGTCAGCTGGGCAAGGAGTGACCAAAGGACTGGGCACGGTGGGAGCAGGAAGAGAACCACCATCATAGCTCAGAGTGGGTGAGTTGGGCCATTATCAGTGTAAAACAGTCCATCTAGAAATACCCCTCTGTTCACACTGCTTTTACAATGAGGAAATCTGCTGGATTGCTGTGGGTCACGGCTCTGGAGGGGGCAGTGCTGGTCAGGGGAGCGCTGTGGTGTGGTGGCTCCCAGCCCTGCCTCACCAAGGAGCCACTCTGTGCCTGGACCTCATGCTTTGCCTTGTTCTGATGCCTGGCAGACGTCAGATGTGGTCAGCCTGGGCTCTTCAGAGACAGCCCTGCCCTCAGGAGATCTCACCATCCTCGTTGTGTCTGAGTCACCAGAACAGCTCCCGGTGCGTTTGCGTGCATTTGATCTTCCCTACGTGTTTCTCTGTTCTCCTGATGAAAATAATTAATCAGGTTATTTTTCTAAGTCATCCTGCAGCTTTACAGGGACAAGACTTAAATAAGGATTCTCTTTAAAGAAGAGCTATGTTAAAATAGCTGTCTGCCTATAAATATCTCATTGCTTCTATATTTATTCTCCTCCAGCTCAGTGCAGGAGGTTATACAGTTGAATATGAGAGGTATTGTTATATATATATATATTTTGGGGGGCTGATGCAGCTGGTATCTTAACAGCAAGGCTGCCTTCTCCAAAGGATGCCCTGGATGCACCTTTGTGGGTCCATGAGGCATGGCTGAATCCTCCTTCTGTGCTTCCTGCTTTGCTAGTTGTACAAATTTCCTCTTGTCTTTGAAACGAGCTGACTCATAGGAATCCTACAGGAGCAGAGATCTGCACCAGACCCTCCTGTGAGCACTATTTTTAGCATAACTTATTTTTGACCAAAGCTGCACTCTGATCAGGATTTTCAAAAGAGCCCAGGAGAGATAAATCCCCAAATCTCAGCACTGTTGGAGCTGTGGGTTCCTTTGAAACCCTGACCTGCTGGTGATTAGGGCAGTGACTTGGTGGCTCCTAAGCCCTGGCCCTGCAAGGTGCTGTGTGTGGGGAGAATTGTGGCTTATGAGTGTGAGCTCTGCAAAAGGCTTTGCAGGCATTGGAGGCTCTGGTTGAAGTCCATGGCAGGACTGAGATTTCGTGAGGTTTGGGATCTAAGGGTCGTTGCTTCTGTCGTTTTTACATCTCAGGCAGAGCTGCCACAGGGGGGTAGTTTGCTCCTGGTGTGTTCTGTGGAGGTGGGGGAAGGTATCCTTTTTTCAGTTGTCCTGATAGAGCTGGTCCTTTCTGCGAGAGACTTGAATGTCTTTTGTCTCCTCCAGAAAAAAAAAAAAAAAGTAGTTACAATAGGATTAAAAAAAGAACCATTGGTTAGATGAAATCAGAGAATCTGAGAGTGGCCAGAGCCCAGGCAGGGCTGGCCCATGGCAGCAGAGGGGAGGAGAACCCTGCTGTGACCAGGACCCAGAGCTCTGTGAGGTGGCAAAAGAGGAGAGAAGCAGCAGCAAAACCTGAATAATATTAGAATGGGATTTTCAACCTCTTTTGGGGTTTGGGATGACCTCTTCAGTCACACATGTCCACCAGCAGTTATCTTTAAATCTTCTGACTCACCAGCTCTTTTGGGATGACTTTTAACTCCCAGCTCCCTTTCAGAGCTTAAGTCCAGCAGTGCTGTTTAAATCTGGGGCTTCCTGGAGTTTGTGGTGTTCCCTGTGCCAGTGCTGCATCTTCCCCTGTGCCTTGGGAACTGGCTTGGAAGCTGTGAGCACTGAGATAGAAAGTTTCAGAAGGAAATCCGTTTGTGCTTTAACTAAATAGTGAATCATCGTTGTCTTTAAAGCGTGGAAATAAATGAAGATAATAGGCAGGTGTCTTGTCAGCATGTTCAGTGAGCCCTGGGAGTTTTTCCTGGGTCTTCCCAACTCTAAAATAGGTTCAGAAGAACAGGTGAGCGAAAAAGAGCTCCTCACCTCAACAGTACACACTCTTCTGTCAGCAAGGACCAGGAAACAAAGCAGGATAGATGTGAACAGATGTGACTCTGCCTGTGGGCAGGCACAGGTAGGAACTGACCCTCAGCAGAGCTGAAATCTCACTTTGCAGTCAGACCAGGAGAAGGAGGGAAACAAATCAGGAGATGACTGAGCCCATCCCTCCATCCAAAAAGCATGTGGAGGCAGCTGGGTGGTTCTCTGCACATCCCACCTCCGGGTTCAAGGGCTCCAGGGCTGGCTCTCCTCCCCCCTGCCATCCCCACCTTTTCTTTTGCCACTCTGCCCCATGAAATTCCAGCCTGGGAACCGGCTCTGTAGGGCTAAATTGCTGTGACAGTCACACCATAGCAACTGTACCTGTCTGCCTCCACGAGCCGGGGAGCTGTGGAAAAATAATCATGGACTGGGAGGAGCGGGGGGCTGAGGAGGGAAGGGAGGCTGCAAGGCAACACTGCCACATCCTCCAGCACCACAAATCTGGGCTGTCCAGGGAAGAGAAAGGCCCATTTTAACACCAGCCTTTAAAGCAAATCTCTTTAAGGAACCGACCGACGTTAAACCTTGCAAAGTAGGATTAAATACGGCAAAATTAAGAAACCAAACCTGGTTGCAGCACCTGGTTAGAAATTACTTAAGTGGAGGGATATTAAAATTTTAAGGCTTGCTGCTGTGCTGGTGATGGAGGATTTAAAAAAAATAATAATTACTGTTGTGGGTTGGGTTTTTTTTCCTTTTTGCTTGGTTTTCAGGATTGGTTTCTCTCTGTTTAGTGTGCAGCCTAATTGCGTAATTACACGATAGACTGGAGTAGAATTTAGTGCCTGTAATACCAGTTATAAAGAAGAGCCCTAATTATGTATATCTTCTCAGGTAAATAATACATCAGGGGCATGGAGTGGCCTAATTACTGTTCTGAAAACCTGCCTAATGACTAATTTACTTGGAATTTCAGAAAGCTTTTGATAAGGTCCCTCACAAGCAACTGTTAAGGAAAATAAATCGAGAAGGGGTAAAATGTTTTGCTATGTTTTTAAACAAGCCATTTAAGCAACAGGAAGCAGTCACTGCCTTCTGGTCCTGCATCCTGAGGAGAGGGAAGGTCCCACAGCTGCTTGTTGGTCTGGAGCCAAAGCTGTCGTGTTTCTGATCCCACTTTGCCGTGAGTTCCAGGGGAGGCTCCTACTAAGGTCCACTAAAAATAGGATTTGGTATTAACAGGAGTCTTATGGGTAAATTCATATGTCCTTGGAAGAAGCACATCCATGTCCACATGGTCTCTGGCAGTGGTTTTGGTGTTGAGCATCTAAATAATTTTTGAAGATCTGTGCCAAAAATTCAGTGAATTCAAAGACAGTTAAACTTTGCTTAGTTGCCTGCAGGCAGATATGGGAAGCAAAGGCAATCCAAAAGCTGGACCAGCTTCCCCAGGGCTGGTTTCTGGGTAGATCTTTGCTTTTGGGTCTCTTCTGGGAGAAAGCACAACCTTGTGTTCCCAAGTGGAATTGTCACAGAGGGGATTAGCACCGAAGGGTCCTTGGAGCAGCCACGGCAGAGATAAAGCTGGAGGATCTTTGTGCCTCACCAGTGACATGCTAATTGGCTTTTCTTCCCAGCAAACTCTGCAAATGATGCTCTTTAAGTTGCTGGCAAGATGAACAGTTGCTGTGACAGGTGTGCCTAAAGCACCGTCTGGATGCAATTAGAGAGAGCGTCCCGGAGACATCGGGTGGATTCGGGCACATCCCAGGGAGTCCGTCCTGCTCCCCCTCCTCTGCCAGGGGCAGGGCTGCTTTTGGAAAGCATTGGCCACTTCCAGCCAAATTTTGAGGGGTTCAAGGTAGGAACTGGGCTGGTGTAGGATTCCTGCAAGCCTGGTGGAAACAGAGAGATGGGGAAGGGTGTTATTTGTGCTGCAGTGGCGGAAAGGTGGAAAATTCCACTCTATGGCAAATCAGAGGTTCTCCACATGGGACAGAGTGGCTTCACACTGACAGAGGGCAGGGTTAGGTGGGATCCTGGGAAGGAATCTTTCCCTGGGACGGTGGGGAGGCCCTGGCACAGGTTGCTCAGAGAAGCTGGGGCTGCTGACTTCTGCCTTATGCAAACCTGATGGGCATCACCAATGCCTGAGAGACTTTCCTGACTTTTGTGGGCCCTTTACATAGGACTCCTGTTTGAGAAACCTCATCTCAGAGAAACCCCTGTCTCTGGGGAGATTTGGGAGTCTCTCCCCTCCCTTCATTTTGTTGTTCCACTGCCCTACCAAGCACTTAAAGATTCCAGGGAATACATTGTAGGTGTTTTTTGGGGAGTATGATGTTGAATGTTGGCTGGGATGAGGTTGCAGCACCCTGGGAAAGCAGCTGCCTCTGGAGGGGCTGTGTGACCTTATCCTGCTGTCACCCAGCAGTGCAGGAGAGGGATGAGTGGGAGTCACCCATATCCAGATGAGGATACAGGATGCCTTGGAACACAGGAGGCTCTGTGCAGCATGGACAGGTCTTCCCCAGGAAACTGGGCTTGGGAAGGGGCCCATCACTTGGAGCAGCCAAGCTCAGAGAGGATGACAGCACTTCTCCCAGCAGCACGAGGCTGGCACTGAAAAAGAGGAATCACATAAGGCAAATCCCAGTTTTGCAGTGGCAGCAGTTCAGGAGGCCTCCAAACAAAGGCAATGCTCAGGGCAAAGAGCAGAGGAAGCTGGAAAAATGATGATCCGTGCGGTAAAGAACAAGGCACAGACATGGTTGTCCCCCTCCCGTGTCCTGCTGGTTTTTCAGGGGATTTTACAGGTGGTTTGATTATCCAGTGCCAGCGAGGATTGGGAGTGAAAGCAGCTCTGCAGCAGGGACCTGCTTCCTGGTGTCACTTCATCCATGCAGCTGTAGGCTGGGGGTCCACTGGGACACTTGTTCTGCTGCCAAGTCTCTCCACCCGTGGCTCTTCCAGATCTGGAGGCAGCGGCAGTTGGACTTGGCTCGGTGTGTGCGGAGGCTCCGCTCCAGCCCTGCCCTCCTGCACCTTCATTTGCTAATTTTCAGAGATTACTGAGGAGACATTATTGATGATGATGATGGTAATAGGGGAGATAGGTGGCAGATTAATTCCTGAACTCTCTAACAGGATTTAAGCTAACAAGAGAGGAAGGCTTTTTTTCCTCCCTCTTTCCTTTCCCTTCCTCCTTTCAGGTATTTCCTGTGCTGGGGATAACAACACCAAGGAGTGTTAAATTGGCTCTGAATGTCCACCCCTGGCTGTCCACATTCTTGTAACGATTTCATTAGCTTGAATTATCCACGTTATTTTCTTGTAATGGGATTAGCTGTACTGGAGTCAGCTGAAGTCCTGGAGCAGGAGGCGGGAGGGACCTTCCACTGCGTATTCCATTAACTCTCTCATGCAGGGGGTGGAACTGGCCATGGCTCAGCCCAGGGGCAAAACCATTTGCCAGGGTCCTGTGTTCCTGAAGGAGGAAGGAAGAAAAAGGACCATTATAATATTTTTTTTTTCATCCCCTTTATAATCAGCAAATGGGTGCAGAGGCAGAGACTGGCAGGGCAGTAATTTTCTGGGGGAGGGAAGGTCCTGTTTGGGGGTGAGGGGGGGAAAAATAATAAAATGAAGGCGACCATTTCAAAGCAATTGAGTGAATTGCTTTGGGGCTGAGGCTGTGCAGGGAGGGAAGGGAAGGACTTGTGTCTCTTTTGGACTCATCATCCCTGCCCAGAGCCATCTCTGCTGAGCAGTCACACTGCCTTGGCTCGCTGGCCTGAGCTCTGTCCCAGGGCTGCCAGCAATCACAAGGGGGGATTTAGGCAGTGGCAGGGCTTGGCATGGGAAGGCAGCAAGAGGAGAGGAGGAGGTGGTGGCAGTAGATGGCAAGCAACAAGAAGGTTGGCAGCCTTGCTAGAGGTTTTCAGGTTCAGTTTGTCAACATGTTATTGCTGGTTTGTTTTTCTTGAAGGGATATAAAGGGGGATTTAGGATCCCCCCCGCCATGCAGTGGGACTTCTGTACACATCTGCAGAAACCTAAGGGGGACTTTTTTGTTTGTTTTCCAAGAAGTTCTGCTCTTCTGGCAGCGGACAGTGGTTGATCTCTCCAACCATGGCACGGATTCATGGTGTTAGTTGTGCTTTCCCCTACAGAACTTGGCAACCCAAGAGTCCTTACTCAGCTCATAGCTTAGGGTGCACAAAGATCAAGTGTGATGAACACATCTGTGTGTTTGGGACTGGAAAATACCCATCAGGGATGGACAGGTCTTGGCCTGACCCAAGGATCTTGTAGTTCAAATGCTGCTATTTGAGACAGGGAAGGTGTTGAANCATGCAGTGGGACTTCTGTTCACATCTGCAGAAACCTAAGGGATCTTGTAGTTCAAATGCTGCCATTTGAGACAGGGAAGGTGTTGAAATAGAGGGAATGCTTCCCATTTGGAGAGATTTTCACAACTTCTTAGGAAGAAATTCTTAGGAAGAAACTGTTCCCTCTGAGGGTGGGGAAGCCCTGGCACAGGTTGCCCAGAGAAGCTGTAGCTGCCCCTGGATCCCTGGAAGTGTTCAAGGCCAGGTTGGACGGGGCTTGGAGCAACCTGGGCTGGTGGAAGGTGTCCCTGCCCATGGCAGGGGGTGGAATGAGGTGAGCTTTAGTGTTTCTTCCAACCCAAACCATTCTGTGATTCCATGTTCAACCTGATCCAGAGGTACCTGTCCCATGAATGACCATGTGTAAGTAGCTGCCACAGCTGCCTGAGGCTGTGATGGGGCCAAACTTACACATTGGAGTCTGAGGGAGGGTGAGTAGAGACTTGGGAGCAAGGGCAGAAATTCTAACAAAACCCAGTGGGAGAGGAGGAACTGTGAAAAGAGGTGATGGAGTCAGTGGCAGAAGAGGACTGGTGTGCCTGGCAATCCTGGGGTGGAAGCACAGAGGGTTTGGGGCTGTATCTGTCGTGTGAGAGCGATGATGGAAGGAGAGGGAGCTGCCAGGTGGAACTTGTGTGTCATGCTGGCATAGGAGGGAAGAGGGTTTCTGGAGACCACCTGTATGCCTGTCCTCCTCTGTCCTGTGTCTGCTGGGCTGTGTTGGTGAAGGATGTGCAGGCACCTTCTGGTGAACAGGCAAGGCCAAGTGAGCAGTGTGTTGTCTCCGAGCTGGAATGTGCTCTGTTTAATAGCAATATAATGTCCTATAATTAGCAGGCAAAGGACTTGCCTCCCAGCTGGCCTGTGCCAGAAGGATATAATTACAATCCCAAGGAGTGATGTTCCTCTGACCTGCAGCCAGCTTGCAGTGTACATCTTACAGCGTGGAGGGGAAATCTGCCCCTCTTCCCTCTGTTCAGCCAGGGAAGCGGGATGGCTGCGGCACCGCTGGAAGAGCTGCCAAAACATTGGGAAAGCAGCAGTGCCCTGTGGAAGTGCTGGATCCCTTGTGGGTGGGAGGGAGGGGATGTCCCTTCTGGCATCTCTTGGAGCACCCTGTGTCTCTGCTGAGCTTGGAATAGGTACCTAGTCGAGGGAGAGGCTGTGGCTTTCTTTATGCTGCAGCCCTGCAGATCGTCGCTCAGCCAGGGCCAGAACAAGCTTTTACTGGTTTCCCAGTAAATCTGGATCAGCATAAAACAAAGGTTCTCGTTTAGGAAATAGTAGTTGCAGTGTTTGCTCAGGGCTGTCATCCCCTCAGCCAATGGAGCGAAAAGGTGCCAAGCCTGGGAGAGTGAGCGTAGGCGCGAGGATAGAGTTGCCAGCCTGGCTGGCAGGATTCCTGCAGGGAGAGGGGAGCCTGGGCAGAGCCCCATCCCCAGACCCACCCCACACCTCTGCCCTCCCCTTCAGGCCCTGACCCCGCTTGGGAAGTCAGGGAGCAGCTGTTTGGACACCATTTTTCATGCTATGTGGGGAAGGAGGTAATGGAGCAGCCATGTGCCTGGCAGGTCACCAGGGGCTTTGCAGTCCTGCCACCTCTGTGGCACAATTCTTTGCTTTTGACCCCTCTCTCTGCCCCAAACCTGCCCATATTAATTGTGAGCAGCTCCATGGGGAGGTCTTTCATACAAGAGATTTGGTTTTGCCACCCACCTTGGCTGCACTCATTACAGGTGAGCTTCAGCCTGGTGCAGTGCCACCAGGAACTGTGGGGATGTCCTGCCAGAAATCCAGCCCCAGGCGGAAATCCAGCCCCAGTGGGTCTGATGGGGACAGGATTCACCAGGAAGGAGGTTAGGATCTTCTGCAGAGTTAAGCCAGGCTGACTGTAAACAAGACAATGTCTCAAGATGGAAAGGGCTTTGCTCCCACGACCACCAGATTCTTCAGCCCTGGTGCAGGGGCTCAGGAGCACTGGGAGAAGACATGAGTGCTGGTGAGTACAAATCCAGAAAGCACTCAGGTTTCACACTCAAGCTGACTCCAGGAGCTTCCCTATAAACCATCGTGCTTGGGGTGAGGAGCCTGGCATGGTGCTGTGCTTCTGGTCTCTGTCCAGTTTGACAGGAGAGACACATCAGCTCCCAGAGGAATCCCCACCCAGGGGCTGTGTGGGTTTTTTCACTCCATCTGTGCCCCTTGGAGCTCTGTGCTGGAAGGGGAAGGAGCTGGCAGTGACACCAGGTCTGAGCTGCTCTGATCCCCCTGCCTCTCCAGCCATCCCAACCCCTGAGAGGATGTGTTTTCAAGCAGCTCAATGGGGTCATATGGAAGAGCTGCCTTCTTCCCTCCTGTTTCACTGTGCTCTGGCTTTATTTGGATGATGTGCTCTGTCCCTTTTTCTTCTTCCATCCCCACTCCCATGGCATTGACTGTGGTATGATCCATGCACAGCCATCCCGGAGCTGAAAGGCTGCAGCACGGATGCAGCTGGAGTGGGAACAAACACGTCAGCACCTGGCTTCCCTGGGCACTGCGGGGGGTAATTGGGTTCCCTCTGCCTCTCTCCCCCCAAAACCAGAGGAAATAATTGGAAAAGAGAGGTGTGAGTCTCTGCCTGGCACCGGAGAGGAGAACATTAAAGGCCGGAGCTCTCCACTTCATTCACAGCTCCCGGGATGGTAATTGCTGTGTTGTGGTTTCTAATTAGCGCCGCAGTGGGGGGGACAACGTTCTGCTCCACAACCCCAGTGGGGTCAGCCCTGTCTCCACTGTGCCCCTCAGCTTTCCTCACCCCCCCTACTTTGTCTGTTCCCCAGATCCATCTCTCTGTACTGGGCACCACTGTCCTTCCCCCGAACCATCTGCCCAGGGAGATGCTTGTGGCCAGCCCAGCTCTGGATCAGATCCCCACCACCTCCAAATCTCCCAGTGTGGGTGGCTTGGACTGTTCTGAGCTGGAGAGAAAGGAAGAGCCAACTTCTCCCGCCTCTACCCAGGCTGATGTGGGTTAGCACAGCTTCCCTGGGACCCTCAGCCTCAGGATCCTGCTCCTTGCCCACTGTGTGTGTGTTGGGTGTCAAAGGGTCACGTGGTGTTTCAGCACACAGAGTGAGTGTTGTCTGAGGCTTCCCTTTGACCCAGTACTCTGGTCACGTTCCTTTAATGAATGCTCTGCTCCCTTCAGGCAATACCTGTGATGTTTTCCACAGAGAAACAGGTCGGAGCAAGAGCTCTCCTGCCCATGCCTCCCATCCTTCCGAGCTAGATGGTCACGTCATTGGGCCACGAGCTCTCTCCTTGCGTCATCCTTAACCCAAGCACGGCATTTGAGGTGCTTCAGGGCTGTTCCAAGCAAGAGGAGCCACCTCTGCAACCTTGGGGGTTCCCTGTCACCCCCACCCCCTTGCAGGAGGACCCCAGGGTGCTCCTGCTGTTCCCAGAGCAGAGCATCCCCACCAGCCGAGGCTGCTCCCTCTCCTGCACAGGGGTTTGTTTGTTTGTTTGCGCAGCTCCAGCTCGGAGGGAGCAGGAGGGAGAGAGGGAGGGAAAGCACCGAGCAGGAGACGTGCAGATTCATTTCGAGGCTTCATAATGGTGCATTTACACACCACGTTGCCTAAGGAAATTGGGTGGATGAATGCCTGGTCATGCTGCCAGTGCACCAGGTTAACTCCCAGGATTTAGCTTATATCATTTCACGAGAGCGTTTATGGCCTTTACTGTGTTTATTCCCAGGTGCTCTTTGGCACTGCTGTATCCCAGGCTCCTTTTGTGTATGCACGCCTGTGTGTAGATTTTCAAATAAAATAACACATCTCTTCAGACCTGGGCCACGTTAAATATTTATTGCCTGTAGTTTGTGCATATGTGTTTGATAAATGGGTGTGTGGGGAGGGGAGGAGAAGGGGAAGCAGGAGCTCGGCGGCAGAGAAAGCATTGGCTTTGTCCTGGAATTTCTCCAGGGGATGGCACTGGAGAGGAGTGTCCAGCAAGTGCTGCCTTTGGGGCTGTTTTCAGGTTTTTTGGGCAAGGTGGGATCCCTGGTGGGGTGGCTGAGTGCTCAAGACACAAGTTCTTTCTCTGGGGACTGGTGTGTTGGGGCAAGGTTCCTGCAGAGCACAGGTGCTGCCAGCTCTACCCCACAGCAGGAACCCCCTTATCTCCCCATTCCTGGCTTTCCATTGACACTTGAAATGGCTGAGGGGCTGTTGCATCTGGAGGTTGTTGTGCAAGGCTTGGGTCTGCTGGATTTGCCTGTTTCCTTTTGTACATTCAGCAAGCTTAAATAAAACCAGTTTATTCCAGCCCAGAGACTGGATGGGAGAGGCTGGTACCTGACTGAAGTGTCAGAACAAGGATATCCAGTCTTAAAACCGATGCCCAGCATCCGTGGAGCAGAGGGATGAAACCTCTGTGTCCCCAGATACCTCTGGGGATAGAGGAGTTATTCTGGAAAGGGGTTAAGCCCATGTGGGGCTGTTCTCTGTCTCATATCCTGTGCACTCCAACCCCTCTCCAGAGGTGTGAATAAATCTGTTTTGGTGGGAATTTGGAGCAGCCCTGTCTCCTGGTAACCTGGAGGTGCTCTTTGCCCACCCTGAACAGGGCATGGAGTGCAGGCTGGATCTCCTGAGGGGAGGAGAAGTGTAGTAGTTATACAAAAGGAGTTTTTTGGTTTGTTAAGCTTTGTGACCAGCAAGGATGATCCTTGACATCCAAGCTGAGTTTTTAGCTGTTAGTAGGTGCTTTGGGCACGGGGTTTACAGGGAGGCAGAGTGGCTGCAGGGCACCCAGACCCAGACTCACCCAAGTCCACAGCAGCGTGGGTCTGCAACCAGCACTGGTGAGGTTTGTGATACAATGATGGTTCTTCCCTTGATCTCACACTGTCTTTGCTTTTCCCTCTCTGGTTCACAGCACCTTTGGAGAGCTGAAGACTGTCCGACTGCCCAAGAAAATGGCAGGAACGGGATCCCACCGAGGCTTCGGGTTTGTGGATTTCGTCACCAAGCAGGATGCCAAGGTGAGCTGTAATCCTCCACCTCTGGCAGCTTCCCAGCCAGGTCCTGGAGCAGGTGAGGAAGGGAGCCTGGAGGCTCTGTCCTGCTGAGGCTCATCCCAGATTTGGAGCAGGCTGTTACCATTCCCAGCAAAGCTGCACTGAGCCTGAAACCACCACATGGGAGGCTGTGTGACAGAAACCCCAGCCTAGGCCATGGTGGGGGGAAGTTTGGTGCAACTGATAAAACTGCTAAAAATTCTTGTAATATAGAAGGACAGGAGCTTATTTTTCAAGTTTGTCAGCAGCAAGGTGAGAAAGGATGGTTTTAACCCAACATTCACACATCAGGAAATCTCTGTACATGTCCCATCTTCACCACTACCTCTGTTTTAGGGGAATTTTAGATATTGTGGCTGTTTACTGATTTGTAAACTGCTTGAAGCTTGTGTTTATCAGTTCCTCTGTGTGTTTTGAGACCCCTTGCATGAGCAGCCTTACCCTGGTGCTTTCATAGTGAGTGTACCAGAAGATCAGGAGTAGTGAGTTCGTCTAGTTCATTTATTTTTTCCAAGCTTTCCTGTGTGTTTAAGTTCCATACTTGCAGCAGAAACAAGGGGATTGTAGCCTGTGTGATAACATCCTGCTCTTACCCTTTGCTAGAGGGTGCAGAGCAGGCTGGCTCAGGCATGAGCTCTGGTGCATTGGGCAGAAGAGGGTCCTTGTTCCTGCTGTGAGCTGCTCTGTGGGCATTCCCAGCACTGGAGCAGGGTGGATTTCATCCTGCTGCTGGTTCCTGGTGATTTGAGCAGTATCTGGAAGAACGTGGTTGTAGGCACAAACCACGGGATGTTATTGCTGAAGGGAAGGGACCCAGTGGCTCCACTGACTCCCCAAGACTCCAGGTTTTCAAGCCTGTGAGCACAGGTGAAGGAGAGAGGAGGGGGAAGCCAGCATAGCCTGTGTTTATGTTTTTAGACAGGATTCATTGATCCGGGATCACAAGGGACTATTAGATCATCCATTCCAGTCTGACCTCCCATATAACACAGTACATGGAGTTTCTTTGTTAGTCCTGTATTGATCCTAATTCAAACTTCCCTCTGCTCACTTTCATCCTTGAGGACACACTGGCTGGGCAGCCTGGGGTGCAGTGAACCCCCCAGGAGCCTGGTTCCTCTCCCTGCACCACGAGCTGTGCCCATGGCTCTGCTCAAAGTTCACCTCTGCCTCACTCCACAGTTGTTCAGGCTTTATTCCTGGTTTTTGAATTCATCTTTTCCTAAGGAAACTTTAGGCAGTTGATGGAAAGGTGCATAGAGGGACCTGGCTGATTCTTTATTGCTGCTGTGTTTGGGAGGGTGTGAGGCAGTGCTCACTTTTCGCTGGTTTCTGGAGGAAACAGGCACAGGCTCAGTGTTTGCCTCCCCTTTTGATCCCTTTTCATCCCAGAGGCTGATTCCAGCTGCACTGGAGAACTAGGAATCTGAATAGTAGGAAATCCATCTGTGGCTGGTGAGGGGAATGAGCCAGGCAGGCCTCTGGATCAGGGCACTGCTCCCAAAACTGCAGGATTTCAATGTGCAGAGGACAAGGTGCCCTGTGGAAGAGCTCTCAGTGGGGTTTTCTTCTTTCCCAGCAAAGCAGCTCTTCTTCCTTCTTCTTCATATTTTTTTTCCACCCTCATCTCTTTGAGGGATTTAATTGTCTCACAAGTGGCACATCAAGTACACTCCGTTGGCCGTCTGGAAAAGGATGCACAGTGTATTGATGAATAGGATCCTGAATATTGTAAACACAGTCGTAATTGGCTTAGAGTTTATTGCTTAGTGAAATGAGAGAGGAGGGGAGTGGGCCTGGTGACCTCTGAGCTGAATAGCTGTGGATGCCAGTGACGTTTTTTGCTCAGAGTGGTAATCTGGAAATCGCTTATAAGCATCTTATAAAACATGATGGGTTTGTAATAGAATAGTTGGGCTGCCTTTGTTGGGCATTTAAAGCCTGTGACCTCCCGTGTTTGTCTTTTTCTCTCAACAACCACGGCTGCTGTGGGAGCGCACGCGGAGATTTTCCAAAGCCAGGATAGAGATGTGGGGCTCCCCCTCCTGATGCTGTGCCTGCAGATCTGTCCCATCGGCCTTGGTTCTGTCTCCTCAGCCTCCCCTGGTGCTCTGCCACCTGCTCGAGGAGAGCCAGCCCTGCCAAAAGGTCCCCAGCGGGGTGAGCATCGGGCTGTGGGTCACCGTGGCAGCCAGGGAGGTGACATTCAGGCAGGACATGGGTTGCTGCTGGTGGCAGCACCTTCTCCCCATCATCTGCTCATCCTTCAGAGCCCCAGTCTCCCTCCTGGCTTTCCCACGGTGACATCCGTGGCCGGGGCTGTCTCTGGGGGCATTTGACGGCTCCTGGGGTGATGGATGGACCTCGACTGGGAGTGTTACACCAGCATCAGATGAAATTAGCAGCCCCCTCTCTCCTGTGTCATGAACATTTAACAGATCACAGCACACACACGTGCGACGCCCGGGAATGGGGAGGAACCCACGGCAGAGACAGGGGAGGGACAGAGTGATATTCACAAAGAGCCTGATGCAGCCTTTGTTTTTAAACCTCCAGTGCCAGCTGGTCACTAGCTGGGAGTGCATGGAAGTTAGGGATGAGCAGGGGAACTTTGATCCACAGGCAATAACAAAATAACTCCCTTTAAGGAAGCACTAACCACTCGTGTTTCCTGATGTTCCCAGTGCAGAATTGTTGTGGAATTGTTTTTATTTTTGAACTATTAACTGGAAGCCGAGTTTCCACTTTTCTCCCCTGTTGATATAAAAATACATCTGGTCTCCAAATAGAAATTGCCCATTTGGGAAAGACAGTCGACGCTTTAAAAATGCACACACATGGAAGGAAAAATCCTTGTGTGCAGCTGGCATTGCACAGAGCATCCTCAGTTGGGACTGGTCCTCGCAAGGAAGGGATATTTATCAATCTCCTAATGTTGTTGACCCTTTGTCCCTCTAATGATTCCAGCCTGAAGGCTCTTCGGCTTGAGTATTTAATAGGGCAAGGGGGAATCTATAGGCAGAGCAGCCCTGTCCTCCAAATTAATACAGCAGTTGGGGATGGAGCTGTCACACTTGGGGTGACAGACACCACGGTCCAGTCTCTGATCTCTGCCTCTCCATTGCCCTGGCACAGCAGGCTCTGCTCCAGAGCTCTGTCTCATCCCAGCAGCCCGGGCTTCATCTGACTTTATTGGCCACCCTTTCATTTTGAAATTTCCTTTCTGAATCTCACAGACACTGTTAAGCTGCTGTTCCAGCCTTTCTCTGTCCACTTTTCCCTGCTCTGTCCACCTCTCCAGCCATTTCCTGGGCTCTGGCCCTGCCCAAGCTGTACTTGGAGGTAGCAATGAAATCCTGCCGTGCTGAGCCGAAATGTTAAGCTCAAACCAAACTCTGCAAAATCATATTCAAAAAAATGTTCAGAAATGAAATTGTTAAGCGTGCTCACATCCTATTTTCTAAGGGGAGAGGTCCATAGGTTTTTCATGCAACCCCTAAAGCATTTGGAAAGCAAAAGGGACCTACAGCCTTCAGTGAGGCCTGGCAGTGGGTGTGTTACCAAATGCAGCTTTAACAAAATGCTATTTTGGCATTTAAAAAGGAGCCTTGTGTGGCAAAGGCTCCCCTTTTCTTAAAGATGTAGGAGGATGTGAGGCTGTGGGAATTAGAGGTCTTTTCTGGTGGGTCTCTTGAGTGGACACCACACCTCACCCTCATTGGGGCACAGCTACACAAACCTCTGTCTGTTTGGTTCTTGAGCCCTAAAAAGGGAGATGCTCAGGTGGAGGAGCTGCACCCCAAAAATAGCTCCTGCCTCCAGCCTCACTTTCTGTGAAAGCCAGCCTGCTTGTCCTCATTTCATATTTCTCACCTAATTAAAATATCTTTTCTCCCTACCTATCTTTTCATTTGGAACAGCAGCAGTGGCAAATTTCTTCCTCTTGCTGGAAGATTTCCAGCGGTGTGGATGTATGGGAATGGCATTTCTTCCCTTCATCTCTTTGTCTTTTAAATCATTGGTGATTTCTCTTTTTTTGTCCCCCTGAAAAAGTCTTAATTCCTCTCACAGCAGTGAAGAGCTATGTTTCATTTTTTAGCTCTTTTCCAAAGAAGTGACATTCGTGTGTTTGTCACCTGAGATGTGCAGCTTCTCTTCTGTAGTCCCAGCTCTGGGAGCTCTGGCAAGACAGGTCACAGGGAGCAGAGCTCCCAGCACAGGCTGGAGCTTTCCTTCATCCTGGGTGCAAACCAGCTCATTTTGGGAATGTGTTTGGTTGGGAAAGGCCAATATCACCAGGCTGCTGGCAGATGTGTCTCTCCCAGCAGGTTTCTTTCATGCAACACAACTTGATGGCAGCATCTGCCTTCCCTCTTGCTCCATGACCTTTCCCAGTGCTGCCAGCAGAACTAGAGGATGGCTCATCCCAGACTGGGCTGAGCAGCTGTGTGTGCCTGGTGAGGCGTGGAAGCAATCCTGCAAGGAGGAGGAGGAGGAGGAGGAGGGGGCAGAGAAGTGGCTCAGAGGACAAGAGACCACCAAGCGCTGCATGTGACACCCCGTTCCTCACAGTCTGCCCTCCTCCACGACCTGCTGCACAGCACAGCGAGCTTGCAGGGGCTGTGCCCTGCCATCCAACCTTCCTCTTCCTTGTGCTGTGGGAAGTGAGGAATTAAAAAGTATAAATTGACAGATGAAACCCAGTGCTTGGAGCTGCAGTTGTCTGCCAGGCTTTGGAAGAGGCTTGTTCTGCCAACGTAAACAGCCATCACAACTCCCTCCTGCCGCCTCCCCCCGAGTGTTTATTTAAGCCAACACATTGCTCTGCTAATTGGAAGATAGGCCTTTAAAACACAGCAGCAGCAAATAAAAACAGCTGTAGCTTGCAGCCCTTCCCAGAGGAATGTGCCTCCCAGAAAGGGGCCACCCTCTGGGGTCACCCCAGGGAGCTGGTGACAGTTGGACAGTGGGAATCTCAGCAGTGCTACAGGGCTGGTGGTGCTGGTGCTCCTCATCTCTCTCTTTCATAGCAAGTGAGAAAGGGATTCAGAAGGAGGGGGAAATGCAGGTTACTGAGTGCTGGTCACTGGAAGTGGGGAGGTTTTTGACTTTCATAACCCAGAGGCTCAAACAGGGTCCTGGCTGCTGAGGAGCAGTTGTGGGCAGCAAAGCCTCTTGCCAGAGAAGCCCCTCTGCCCAAACATGTGGCACCTGGGGACAACCACAGCAACCATAGTGGTTCAAAGCTGTCATTTAGCAAGTGGCTCAGAGGAGAGGTCTGGGCTTTTCCAGGACAGCTTTGGAGGTGTTTTGAGGGACTCCAGATGAGAGGACACGTCCCTGTTGGACTGCAGGATGTGTTTCTGTGGACCTAAAACTGCCATAAGGATATAAGTTTGCAGAGCTGATAACCAGAGCTAATCCCAGCCTTAGCTGGGGCTCTTAAAAGAGCATTTGGGGCATTTCTCTCCCCCTGTGCCCAGCCATTTGTCACATTACTGTGGAGTACTTTGTGCCTGGGGATGAAAATACTTGACCAACATGTTTGTGTGTTTGCATTATGGGTACAATCCTGCTCAGTCATGAATTTCCTTAAAAGTCTGTGGGAAATAAGGACAAAGCCAAACTTCCCTGGATCGAGTTGCTGTTTTCTGAGTGTCTCTGCTGGTTGCCTTCAGGCATAAAAAGCCATCTGAGCTCTGTGCTGGCCAGCAGACTTGTATTCCACATCACCAAGAGCTGCATAAATGTTATTAAGCAGGACCTAACAATGAGGAAACCTCTGGATTTCTATAACTTAGCAAGCCACCATAGGCAGAAAGAGCAGAGGACTTCTCCAATGGCTTCTGCTCTGCCATATTTGCTGCCACTACAACCAATATCACAAGATGGTTGATGAGAGGAAGGCAGCTTTCAAACTGGTTGCCCCTGAGCAGAAAGGACCCTCTCTGCTCACACCTGAGTGGTGCTTTCCTGTGTGCCAGCAGAGGACAGTGTGGTAGAGAGTCATGAGGTTGCCCATGAAGGCCCTGGTTTGCTGTTGACCCCCCGTAGTGCTGCCCCAAGGCTCGACAACCTTTCCAGGCTGCAGCTTTCCTGGCTCAGGTGTGGTCCCATCCTTGAGCTGCTCCCTGTGCTGGATTTC
Organism: Pachyramphus minor; assembly: GCA_013397135.1. Classification (NCBI taxonomy): domain Eukaryota; kingdom Metazoa; phylum Chordata; class Aves; order Passeriformes; family Tyrannidae; genus Pachyramphus; species Pachyramphus minor. Next base: position 171,002 of record VYXB01005987.1, read on the forward strand.
AGCCTGTTCCCATGAGCAGCAGCCTGAGGGAATGGTGATGGGTATTTGCTCTGCTGCAAGTACGCAGAAGATAAATGATCCAGTCAAAGCCACTGATGGAGATGAATCCTGCCCCGTCAGAGCAAAGCGCTCGGAGTAGGATGTTCTCTGGTGGCCTTTTAGCTTCGGGGTAGAGGGAGGGACATCTTTGCTTTTCCTCATGTGAGCCTGTTCTTATTTTCTCTTTTAATCTCCGGGTTTTTTTAATCTTACTTCTGCAGAAAGCCTTCAACGCCCTGTGCCACAGCACACATTTGTACGGCCGGAGGCTGGTCCTGGAGTGGGCAGACACGGAGGAGACGCTGGAGGCCCTGAGACGGAAAACAGCAGACCATTTCCACGGTAACACACAGCATCCTTCTGGCCTGTCACTACAGCCTGGCTGGCACCATCCCATCTGGCACACGCTGCTGGTCCACGCCAGCCCTTTCCCTATGGCTGCCGGCTTGTCGGAGCTGGCAGGTAGATGCTGGAGCCTGAGGATGCAGAGGGAAGCAGGAGGCAGCCAGGCCAGGGCTTTGTCTGACAGCTCTGTGTGTGTGTGTGAGCTGGTTAACTCTCTGTGTGCTGGCACTGCCGAGGCACCTCAATGCCAGCTGCCACCACAGTGCCTTTGCTCAGCCCCCTGGCACCCCAGGGTGCTCCAGAGCTGGGGATGGGCTCTGTGCACGCAGCACACGGATTAAAAAGGACCAATAATTTGGCCATGGGTTGAGACGCAGAGAGGGCTGTTTGGATCAGGTTGAGAACGAGAGCCCTGCAGATGACAGCACTGCAGGCTCCTATTGACAGCCATCGACAGGCACAAATGCATTGCTTGGCAAATATTTATGTAGGAAGGGCTCCCCTGGGCTGGAGGGCTAAGCTGGAGATCAATGTGCTTCCTCCTGCATCCCCTCCCAGCCTCCCCTCTCCATCACCACATGCCCATGGCCTGGGGTTTTGGCAGGAGCAGTTGTGGGGCTGCACATCACATCATCCCTGGTGATGCAAGAGCAGCACGCCTCGGTTATTTAGTGATCCTGACTCCAGCAGGGTCTGGCCACGTGTTCCTGAAATAGTGTGTGCAGGGATGGTTATTCCAGGCTGGGGAAGCTGCAGGTTGGTGCTGGAAGGGCTGAGGGTGGGTAAAAGCAGAGAGGTATGGAGCAAAGTGATGGGATCCAGGGGCTGTTCTCCCACATGGTGCCAAAGAGGAAACTAAAAAGAGCATGGATGTATCCAGGCACATGTAAGAGCCTGGATGTGCAGGAGGCAGCGAGGAGGGTGGGCACAGCTAGGGGATGGATGTGCTCACCCAGAACCCAGTGCTGGAGGGGGGACACATCGTGCTTACACACAGTAACATGAATCTCCACCTGGGTGGAGAAGGCAGCAGGTGTGATATTTCATGCACCCACTTCAGCATCTCCTTCCCTCCTTTCTACTCTGTTCAGTCCAGGGGGAAGTAAATAGTCTTGGATTTGGGGTTGTTGCAAACTCACAGCAGATGCTGACTGCTGCCTGTGAGCTCTGCCATCTCCCCAGGTTTCTGTCTGCCTTTGCTCCAGTCTCCTTGTCTGGGCTCTTCCTCACCGAGCTGGAGACTCGGGGAGAGCAGCAGGAAGAGCATTTGCACATCCCAAGGGGGATCCAGCCTTGGAGCTGAATTGGCCCCAGGGGCTCGACTGAAAAGCAGGAGCCAGGTTATCACTCCCCATCTTTAGGGACAGGGAATGGGATGGAAGCAGCAGCCACTGCTGTGCTCCAGTCTCGATGGGAGAGCAATAACATGCACTGAGTCCAGCCCTGGCTGGTGCACAGGCGCAGCAGCTAATCCTGCGGCAGAGCGGGATCTGCCGGCAGCACATCTCCATGACAAAGCCAGGCTGAGGCACTGGCCAGTGCCTGGGACCAGGTCTCAGCCTCTCCACACCGCCCTGGCAGGCTGGAGGGTCACAGGTGGGATTTGGTTTCCTTGGGAAGTGCCCTCTCCTGATTTCAAGGCGAGTTTCTGGCAGTGACGCCCGGTGGCTCTGAGGTGGGAGGGGAGCTGCACCCTGTCCCTCTTGCTGTGGGGGTGCAGAGTGTGATAGTGATAAAGAGGGGAAGACAGCAGCCACCACCCTGCCTGCAGCCCCCAGAGGGATACTCCTTCACCTTTTCTCCCCAGTGTAGCAGGAGGCTGGTTTTCCCACCACAGCACACACAGCATTGCTGCCCTGCCTTGCACCCTCCCAGCCCCTGCAGCCACCACTCAGCTGGGCTGAGACCACACATCTCATTGCACTGGTGATAACAGACCAGGTGCTGTCAACCAGAAACCAAACTCACTTCTTACTACTCGAAGCCGTTTCCCCCACTCTTCTCTCCCCAGGAGCAGTTCAGACATCCCTGTGCTGCTCATGAATGTCCCCATGAGTTTTTCTCTCCCACCTCAGTGTGGGTGACTTGTGAGGGTCTCTTCACAGCTTTGCAGGCTGCAGAGGCCAAGGCCCATCTGGTCCCTTATCTCCGAGTAGGAAGGGACAGAGCTGGTAATGGGAAAGAAAAGATAATTTAGAGTCTTCAAGGCTCAGGAAACAGTCAAGGCTGAAGTCCCTTCTGTCCCCAGCTGCTCTTTGTCCCCAAAAGCCACCACTGCTGCTGTCTTCAAGTTGCTCCCCAAGCCAAGCCCAGCCAGGAGTGCCTGGGAAGCAGGATGTGGAGGCAGATGCACAGTGTGGTAGATGAGGTCAGCCTTATCCCACTACCCATCTCAGCTTATTCCTTGCTTCCTGCCCTAAATTTCTTTGCAGAGTTGAGCATTGCTAGTCCATGGGGAGCCTTTGTCATTTTTCCTTTCTCTGAAAGCCACCTTGATCTTACAGGTGTCTTGAGTAGCAGCAGCCAAAACCCTTCATCCAGCAGCTCCAGTGTCATCCTCATCATCTTTGTCTTAGCAAGGAAACACTCTGGAGTATTTCCAAGTCCAGACCTGGGCTGTGAGAGACGTGTCCTACCACTGACTGCTCTCTGCTACAATTATGCACCTAATTTCTAGACATCATTTACAGAGATTTGGCTTCCAGTTCCAGGTCTCTGCTGTTATTTGTTAAGTTAAAGAGAGGTCTGGTCTCCCAAATCTTTTTTCCATGCAGGCGTTTGCCATGGCAATCAAACCACTTCTGAGCCATCTTTTCAATAGGTCTAATAGATGCAATAAAATGGAATAGGCTTCCTTCCCATTTTGTGTAGTTTTCAGGTCATTCTTTATGGCTTGTTCTGAGGCTTTGTAATGTTCCACAAGAAAGTGAGGACCCCAGAAATGGTCACTGACTGCCAGAGGTGGTTTCAGTAATGCTGTCGGGGAGTGAAGCCACAGCTCTGATGCCTGGGACTGCAGCACTGCACTCCACACTGGCTCTCCTGCCTCCCCGAGCACTGTCTGTCAGAGCTTTGAGGCTTTTTGCTCATTCCTGAGAGCACCTTCTTTTCATTTTGAGGCAGGGGCACCTTATATTAGAAAACAAAAAGCCACTTTGAGTTTTAATTGCACCCCACTCGTAATTTGGGGCGACCCACTGCTGCAAGCGTGGGTGTGCAGAGAGCCTGAGAGCTGGGCCAGTGACAGGGGAGGATTTGGTGGTGCCGATTTGATGCTTACCTACTCTAACTTGGTAAGGGGAAGCCAGGGAAAGGTTGGCCAACAGCTGTCCTTGGGGTTTCTAATCCAGCTCATAACCTGAAGCAGGGTTGTGGCAAGTGCTACATCAGGGCAGTGAGGGATGACAAACCCTGCCACCCACAGCATCTTGGCTCCTGAGCAGGAAACAAGGAAAACAAGGATCACTGATGTCCTTGAAACCCCTGCCAAAACAGTGACAAAGGGATCCCACTGCCCTGCAGCTGAACTACCAGTCCTGGGGCGAGAGGCAGATGTGGATCCGTGCCCTGCACAGGGAGCAACATTCCGGGGTCGCATCCAGAGCCCCGGTGCTGACCTGCACATCTCCTGCACCCCCACAACCACAGAACCACAGCCCACCAAAGGTCTGCGAGCAGCTCAAACCCCCTTTTCTCCCCTGCTTGCCCAGGTTGCTGGTGCAGCTCCACCCTGGCAAGCCTTGCTGGGGGCAGGTTTGCGAGGGAGGCAGCGCTCCCGCTCTCCCGGGAGCCCGCAGTCCGTGCAGGGAAGGCACTTGCTCCCAATCCAGCTAAATTACTATTGACTTGTGTTCTCTGCGCTTCACAAACATCACACTCAGCCGGCTCCAGCGGGGCCGCCGGTATCCTGCCAGGGCTAACTTGGGAAACCAGCTGTGCTGGGCCGTTTTTTCCTGCTCTTTCCCATCGATCAAAGAATTAAATTGACAGATGGGGAATTTTGCGCGAGACGCGAGAAAGGGGCAGGAATGACTTGTGGAGGATTTTTTTTTTTTTGATAGGAAGGGTGGGGTGGAAAGAGGGGGGGGTGAGCGAGGGAGCTGCGTGAGGAGGGGGTTGCAGTTGTGAGTGTTTCCAGCAAGGGCCCCGCTCGCAGCAGAGGCTGTGGGTGGGTGTAAAGCAGCGGAGCCTCGCTGCTGCTCATCCCTGTTATTTACAGTTGTCTGCTGGAAGTTGGGGGGTTTGCAAGGGAAGGCATGTTCCACTCCGGACCTTATCCTCCTTGGAAGGGTGGGAAAAGTCTTCCGTGTCCCCATCACCTTTCAGGTTGCTCCTCCTTTGGCCGCAGCCCCCCAGGCTGCTCCTTTTCCCTCACCTCCCGGCCGTTTGGCCTCTCTTTTTTTTTTTCCTTTCTCCTTCACTATTTTTTTTTTTTCTTTTAGATTTTTTTTTTTTTAAGAGAGCATCTGTAACTAATGCAAACACATGCCGTAGCCGGAGAGTAAAACCCTGCAGGATTAGCGTGGCATCCGCAACCCTGCCACGTTCTAATCCCGTGGTAATCCCCCTCTCGGCCCACCCCCGCCGGCTTTGGCTATTGTTTAAAGGAAGCAAATGGGATCGTTAGCGGGCAAACCTTAACCAGCTTGGAGCAGCAGAACGGAAGTTGAACCAATTCGCTTCCCCACCCTCCTGGGGTTTTATTTTCCCGTTTTTCTCCGTCTTACACGGTGTGAGAATGTTCCCGGTGCTCCCCGTGGCCGAGCTGGTGAATCTGGAGGATGCAGTGAGGGGCATTTCCCCTGGCAGCCCTCAGCCCGTGCCACGGCAGGTCTTGTGGGTCCAGCACTCTCTTCGGGGATGCTCCCTTTGCACCCAGCATCCCACATCCTCCTCCATGCAGCCCCCATCACTGCTTCCATGCAGGCTTTCTGCATGGGACACTGTGGGGTTTGGTGGGGAGGGAGTGGCAGGTGCAGGACACACTTCCCTGCAACAGATTTGGGAGCTGAGGCCAGGTTTGATGCTGTTCTCAAGCATTAGGGCAGAATAAAGGCAAGGGAGAACTGCTGAACTGGCACCTTTCTCCAGGGTGGGTTATCCCTTGTGCCTTTGGGTGATTGAACTGGGAAGAGCTGCTGGAGGGTCCTGGGGGTGGCACCTTGTAGTCCCTCTTGGCTCCCCTGAGCTCAGTGGGGTGGGTGCTGGGAGGGGAGCAGGGTCCACCAGCACCTCTGTCCCCAGCCTGTCCCCACAGCCCCCGGGGGAAAGGGAGGCACATTCTGGCTCTCTGTCAAAGAATTAATTGAAAAATAAAATCATTAGATGGGAACTCCAGAAATGCAAAATTGTTGGGAGTTGGGGGGAGGTGGAGGGGGGGGGGGAATGTGAGCTTTTGTCAGGTTAATTTCTTGTGTATTGATGTTTTGTGACATTTACTTGTTGTTTATCTCCCGCAGCAGCTGTAATACTAAAAGAAAATGCACAGCTTGTTCCATTTATTTATTTTACACCTTTTCTTTAGTCCTATGGTATGTTTGTTTGTTTGAGAAACCCAGCGAGGCTTTTGATGTCTGAAAGCAGGATTTAAACAGCTGTTCTCCATGTGCTGCTCGCAAGCGAGAGCCGCTGGCTGGGGAGCGAGTGAGGGGGGAGAGGGGGCTGTGCCGTGGCTCCTGCCAGGAGGGCATTTCTTGCCCAGCAGAGAAGGGGGTGTTGGCCTCAGAACAGGGACCAAATGGCTTTGTCACCCTGATGTGGAGCTGGGATGCTCGCTCAGGTGCTGGCAGCCCCCGGGGGTTTCTTGCCCTCCCGCTGGCTGCAGCATCCGTGGGGAGGGATACGTGGTGCTGCACCCCACGGGAGTTTGGGGAGCCAGGGGGTCACAGGACAGTGCTGTGGGTGTGGGGCAGGAGGAGCAAAACAGGGACATCCCTGCCCCCAGCTGTGTGGGCAGAGGCAGGTGAGGGATGTGGACTGGGCTGTAGGAATTGTATGGTCGCAGAGAGGATGTTGGTGGGTCTGTGTGGTTGGTGGTGTCTGGGTTGGTCTTGTGATCACTCTTCCACAGGAGGTGGGTGAATTGGGGTGAACAGGAAGGGTTGGCATCCCCAGTGAACCTGTTGGGGTTCTGGGGCTGTCTGCTTTCAGCAAAGCCTGTGAGCTAAAGCACAGGTGGAAGGTACAGAGTCACAACTCCAGTCATGGTGACCTGGCTGGGGAGGAGAAGTACATGGTAGTTGAGGGGCTTTACCTGGAAAGGGGATAAGGGGATGAAGGTATCCTGCTACCTCCAGCCCCCTCATCCCCTCCCAGGTAAGTGAGCTGTGTGTAAGTCCAGTTGTAATTTTTGCTTTTCTTTTTCCCCCCTTCGCTGCCACCTGGGCCTGGACAGACTCCCCAAAGAAGAAAAAACGATCAGAGGTTTTGAATGAAATCCTGGAGCACCTGGAAGAGGAGGAGAGCAACAAAGATGAGGACATGTAACAGCTGCCTGGTGTCTGGTGAGGTGGGTACCAGGGCAGTGGGGCTCCTAAAGGTCAAGCTGGCCCTAAAGGTCAGAATGCCTTGGGCTGCCACAGGATTGTCGGTGCCAGGTGGAGGAGAAGGTGGAACTGCGAAGTCTCAGCAGCCTCCAAGCAGGTGTGCCACCCTCTGCCCCTCCTCCCTGCCACCACACAGGCTCGTGGCTGTGGTCTCAGGGGGTACAGCCCATGGGTTTAGGCTCCATGTAGAAGTGAGTGCACGCACTGTGTGTGTCCCTGTGTGCTCCCCTGTGTGTTTGCTTCCCTGCAGAATTGCTGCTGCAGCAGAAATCACTGTCGAGGCACGAATTGGCCCTCCCTGTGGCTGGGGGAGAACAGATGGGCTGCCAAAAAATAAAAATGCCTGTTTGGAAACCAACCTGCAGCTGCCACCTTGAAACAGATAGTTTGGCAAAGGCCTTTTTCCTGCTGTCACTCAGAGCCTTCATGGTTCACTCCCTCCAAGGGACCATGCTCCCCAAGGTCTGCTTTATGCTGTCTTCAGTCCTGGCTGGCATCACTCTTCCTTGGCATCTGTCTTCTTGGACATCTTGAAGCTGGAGAGTGTGGGGTGGCAGAGGTTGGCAGGAGGGAGCCAAAATTAAATGGTTCCATATGGTCAAACACTTTGCAGTTCTGCCAGCTCCCCACCTCCTTTTGAGTCCACAAGCACACCCTGGGTGGGTTCAAGAGAGCTGGGACAGGCTCATGGATCTGCTTTGCCTGTGTTTGTGGCCGTGGTGGAGACTCTGGATTGCTGGTAGGAAACTTCTTCACCAATCACAGTGTCTGGAGAACACCAGGAGGGCTCCTAGATCCCTTTGAACTGCACTCTGCCCCACTTTTTCCATCCACTGATGGACTGGCTGCCCACCTCCACTGTGGGGAAACCCCATCCTGGGCTGAGAAGCTCATGCAGGGCCAAGGGAGAGAAGTGCATCACGTTGCCACTGTACCCACAAGGAGGTGGCTGGGAGCACTGGGCTGACAAACCCCTCAGGCCAGGGACAGAGTCCCTGTGGTGCCTCCTCCAGCAGCGCTGTGTTTGCTCAGCACCACCGAGGGAATGATTTCACCATGAGCAACTCCCGTTTTTCCAGCCCCAAAAATGACTCCTGTTCCAAAATCCCATCTAAGCAGCCCAGGGTTTGCAACCCCTGGTTTGACCTGTGTGCTGCACACATCCTGGGTGGTGCTGAGTGGGAGCAGGAGCTGTTCTCTGTGTATCCACCCTGGGAAGCCACCCCACGCTTGTAGGCATCTGTATGTGTGGTGCACATCAGTCTCTGTGTGTGTGGTGCCCATTACTGCGCAAGAGGCTGTTTTCCTCTTGGCAATCTCTGCCTGTTGCTGTGAGGTGATACCCAATACACCCAACAGTGGGGTGCTCATAACCTTACTTATTACCAGACTTGTGTTCAGCTCACACCACCTCTGGCCGCCTGAACCGTGGGCACATCTGGGCCTGGAGCCAACCAATAACCCCGTTAATCCAGGTGCCTTCCCAGGCTGTCACCAGCACCGGGCACAAGCACAGCACCAGGGCCCTCCTGATGAAAGGGAAGGTGCTTAGGTGACCACAGGAATAATCCAGGTTGGGTTAAACACGTGCAGTGCCTCTGCAGGAGCTGCTGGGGCTTCCAGATAATGTTTGTCCCCTCAGAGCAGCTCTGATTACAGGATCCCTCCAGGTGTACCTGCTGTTAACACCTTCTCCAGCCTGAGGATGGAGCTGGGGAGGGATTGAGGAGGGGAGGGAAGGAGCAGCGCAGGGCATGTGGTGTTGCTCAGAGCCCAGGCAAGCCCTGTGCTTACAGATGTGTCCTGTCCCAGTTCTTCTGAGACACAGATGTGACTCCCCAGTTTTTCTCCCAAAACCCATCCTCCCGTGGGGCCTGGGGCTTGGCACTGGTGGGCTTGAGGCTCCCTGGCTCTTCCTGCAGTCCCAGGAAGAGGCTGAGCACTGCTCAGTGACCAGAGCTGTGACACCCTGTACTGATCCCCCAAGCTGTGCTGCAGCTCCAGAGCCCTGCTACTGCCTCTGAGGGACTTCCCAGACCCCAGCTCCAGACATTCCTGCTGTTGGAGCCTGGGGGTGCTGGCTCAGGGGACAGACCCCCACAAAATTCAGGGATATCCCTTTGGGATCCCTGTAGAGCTGCGGTGTAAAACCCTCATCCCTTATGGCAGCTCCAGTGCATCCACCCTGCCCTTTGCAGGTGGGTAAACTGAGGCCCAGCTATAGGAGCAGGGCTGTCAAAGGAGGTGTCAGTACATCACCTGCAGTGGTGACATGGTTTTTCCCCCCCTTCTTTTTGCTTGGCATTGCTGAGTAACATTCCCATCCCTGCTCCCTCTGCATCTCCCCACTGCCTTTGCCTCCTGACCGTCACCAGTCCCAGCAGCTCAGCACCTGCAGGGAAACTCTACCCTTAGCTAAATTAAATTTACATTTAGCAGGGCTGTTTTAACATCCTGGGTGTGAAGGACCAACCAGCAGCCGACAGGCAGCTCAGGGGACCGAGGAGCTGGGCAGGGTCCCTTGCAGGCACGTGTATCACCCAGCACACTGATTTAAGTGAAGCTTTGCAGTGTTGCAGGCTGGGCTTGGATTTTCCTGGGGGAGTTTATTTCCTGGGTGGTTTTTTTTTTTCTTTTTTTGGTTTTTCTTTTTTTTTTTTCTTTTTTTCCTCTTTCCCTTCATTGTCTTTTGTGGCGGGGCAGGTTTCTTGCTGAGTGTCTCTGAGGTCTGCAGCGGCAACGAAAAGGATTAGTGCAAGCAGAGCATGTAGGCTTTAGAGAACAGAGCAGAGTTTGGTTTCAACATCTAATTCAATTTGTTCTGCCGAGATTGAAATATGAAATGGTTGCCAGTCAAACGTTCAAAAGGGGAGGAGGGAGGAAAGAAGAGAGGGAGCCTTCTCAAATTTAAATTTTAATGAAAATTAATTTAACCCTTTGATATATTTTAAAACATGTTATTTCCTGGCCTGGAAACAGGCTGGAAAACATTCATGAGGGTTTCTTTTTTTTTCCCCCCGTACCTTCAAACGTAATGAAGATTTTCTTTTTCCCTTAATGATACTTATCTTGTTGAGCAGTTTGACATTGGTTAATTTTTCAGGCAATTTGGTATCAAGGAAATCTGTTTGATGTGAGCAAGGGGGGGCTGTGTATGTGTATACAGATATATATGTGCCTGGACATTAATTATGAAAGTGCTGATCACAGCTCTGGGGAACTGTTTGAGTTAATTCCTGCTCCACCAGCAAAGACTCCACTTCTTTGTTACGTATTGAGAATCCCACACGTTGCACCCCTAAAATTACAGCGGGTTTAACGGGAATTTTCTGAAAACGAGCATATACCTCCTAATTACCCTGAATTAAAATGATTGCCTAAGTAGGTCTGCAGGAAATTCATCACTCCCCACTGCCTGGGTTTTTTTTTTCCCCTCTGATCTGGAACAATCCTAATGATAAAATAATGCAAACTCTCTTAACTGTCCACGTAGTTAAAGCTGGGAAAGAGGAAACAGCCTCCCACTGGTCCTTAACCTCGGCGGTGCTTCTCCAGCTGAACACTGTCACAATGCACTTGTTCTGTCTGGGAGGGATAATAGTTTCTTTTAGCAATAACTGTTATTCAGGAAGGTTGTATCTATAACAAATGATGGCACACTAATTGCTGTAATGAGGCTGTGGGGAGCTGTAGCCCTGGTCCCCTCGCTTTCCTGGCTCTTGGCACCCCAGGGTCGGTGTCACTGTGTGCAGTGGTCACCCTGGGGAGAGCTGGGCATCTGGGGGGTGGGATGCTCACCTGCTCTGGGTGTCCTTTTTGGGGTGGGTGTGTTTACCCAGGCTGTGCTGATGGCAGAGGGGATGAGCAGTTCCAAGCCCAAGTCATCACCCATTGCTCTGCAGACAAGAGCTGGGGTACAGTCACCCTAGATGGGCCACTCAGTCCTCTCTGGGCTCGTGCTCAGCACATCTCTCCCCATTGGAGACACTCAGTCCTGTCTTCTGGGACCCTGGGATATGATGCAGGGTCCCCATGGGGTCTGCAGATCCCAGGTTGGAGCTGGTTGGCTTCTGGCAGGTTGTGACATCTTCATCCAGGATGAGACCCCGGTGAGCTGGACAACAGCAGGAGCTGTGACAGCTGTGGCTGTTCCCCAGGCACTCTCCATGTCCCCCTCTGCAGGGCCAGCTCTGGAATTGGATTAGGATATTATTCAAATGCAGCCTTTTTACTGAATGAGAGGGTTAACTGGTTTTAATGTAGAACCAGCTCTCTTTCATTGCTGCCTGTTGCCAGAGGCCTGTGTGGGCTGTTATCTACTTACAGGGACAGCAGGCAAGGCAAGGCACAGAGGATATCCAAGGGACCTGGCTTTGCTGGGCACAGCAAGCCCCCTCTGCTTGCAGGGCTGAGGCATCGTGTCTCTGCTGAGCCAGGCTGTGCCACAGTGCCCTCTTTGATCACTCAGAGTGACTCACTGCCTTTGGAAAACTCCTGACCACGAGCTGTGTTGTTTTTCTCCTTGTTCCATGGGAGGAGGGGGCACAAGAGTCAGAGCAGGCAGGGAGCATCCTGCTCTGTGAGCTCTTGCTGGTTTCTTTTCATCACCACTGCACTGCTCCTGCCTACAGATCACAAATTTCAGCTCTTCTCATCCCTCTAGTCCCACCTTGCCTTTGTAAAATCTTCCTCTTGGGTGTCCCCCACCAAATGAGGCTCTGGGAAGTGCTGAGGGGCCAAGCAAGGCTGTCTCCTTGCAGAAAACACTACAGATGCCATTCACCAGCCCTTTGCCAGGGCTACACAGGCTTGCATCCCCCTGTGTCATGCCTGCTGTTTTCCAGCCTGGAACTCTGGAATCTCCAGCATTTTCTCTACCTGTTTGTCAACAGCCATCCCCTTCTCCCCAGCAACTTCACCAGCTTTGCTTGCCTGCTCACAGAGGCCATGAGGGTGCTGTCTGTGCATGTTTGCAGTTGTCTTGAGCAAGATGTGGCAGGAAACATGCAGGAAGGGTTTAGGCTTGGGAAAAAAACAGTGGTTTGGTGGCTACTCCTTTGAGAGGGAAGAAGCAGTGTGGTCAGGGGAGATCTCGCTCTCCACAACTACCTGACAGGAGGTTGTGGTAAGGTGGGGTCTCTCCTCCCAGGCAACTAAGTGATAGGACAAAAAGAAATGGCTTCAGGAGCTGTGCCGGGGGAAGGTTCAGGCTGCACATCAGGAAGAGTTTGGTGGTCAGGCCCAGGAGGTGGTGGGGTCCCCATCCCTGGAGGTGTTCAAGGAACGACTGGACGAAGCACTCAGTGCTCTGGGCTGGTTGACAAGGTGGTGTTTGGTCAAAGGTTGGACTCAATGATCTTGGAGGTCTTTTCCAACCCCAATGATTCTGTGATTCTAGGAAGGCAGGTTGCTGCTGGTGGAGCCAAGCTCTCTCACAGAGACCTTCCCTTGCTGCCTAAGTTTCCCCATTTGCAAAGGCAGTTGACTGAGATGCTGGAGGGAGAACTGGGGAGCACGAGCTTCACCTTAATACTGCAACACATCTGGACCCAGCCCTGGGTCACACCATGACCGGTGTTTGACAGCATCACCTTCAGCTTCCACCATCACCTTCCTCACCAGGAAATGCAGCAGGAGAATGAGGAGCCAGCCTGCAGTTCTCCTTTCTCTGGAGCACAGCTCCATGTGACTGAGACACGCTGCCTCCTGTTTTCCCTAAATATATGCATTGGAGAGGGAGAGAAATCGCATGGCCGGGCTTGAGATTTCAGACTTCGCCATTCATGAATAATAATCAGGCTCAGTAATTCACAGTAAATAGGTATCCAAATTGGCTAATAAGGGAGGCTTTCACCCCAAACTGGAGCTAGGAAGAGAGGCAGAGAGAACAGGAGCAGACGTTGGCTGAGGCGCTGTGTGCACGGTGTGACCTGAATCGGTGAAATGCGGGAAGCGGTGCCAGCGCGGCAGTGGGGAGAAGGACCCTGCAGAAGGGAGGGTATCCCACCTCCCCTGCTGTGGGGCAGCTGTGGCCAGGCTTGGGCCTGCAGGAGCAGGATGCCTGCGTCCCACAGTCCATAATTAGTGCTGTGTAATTAGGCTTGGCTCTCTCTCCCAGCCCCAGGACCGCGCTGGGCTCTGGGCGTGAGGGTGTGTGGACAGGGAGGGTATGAACACAGTGTCACCACATCCCCACATGTGACATCCACAGCTCAGGGCTTAGCAAAGCTGCTGGAAAAAGGGGAATGAGAGTAGAACAGTAGTAGGGAGATCTGTAGTGTGAGTCAGGAGAGGTGATCTGGGGGCAAAAAAAGGTTTTCTTCGTGTTCACACAACTAAAATTTGGGGTTTGTTTTGCTGGTGGTTGTTTTTCTCCTGTGAGAGCAAACGAGGCAGCGGTGGGAGCTGCATTCAGGTGCAGTGAGGTGGTCTGTGGGTCTTCATCTGCTGGCAACAGGCTCTGACAGGGAGGACATGCTGCCCCACAGACACCCCCTGCTCACAGGGAACAGCTCTCAAATGCCCAACATCAAACAGAGCAGCAGTGGTGGGCACTTGGGAAGTCACAGAGTCCTTCCCTGCCTCTTCCCAACAAATATTCCTCTAGCAGCATCTTAAGGCGATGTTAGATCAAGTGAAGATAGAGAAAAACATGGAAAAACCTCTCTGCAGGCCTTGGTCCATGGTTCAGGCTATTTAAATAGGTTGGGTAGAAGCTGGAGGGGCAGCTGCTGGGTAGCTGGAGGAAGGCTGCCCCTCTGAGGGCTGGCTGCTGCCAGGCAGTGTTTTGCAGCTGCTAAATGACTTTTTAAATTGAGGAAGAACCTACAGCCACGTTCACAGTCCCCTCAGCTCCCTTATATAGGGCAGCACAATGGCTGGAGAGCATCACTTGACTCTGCTACCAGATAGCACAGTCCTGCTGTCCTACAGCAAGGAATGGCTGTGGATTCCAATAAACCACAGCAGCTCTGGCCAAAGGTGATTTTCCTCCTGCCCTTCTGCTCCCCTTCCCCACCTCTCCTTTCTCTGTGGCACTGCATTGAGGACACTCACAAAATTTAGCACTCTGGGAGGCACGGAGCAAACAAACCTTTAGGGGTTTTTTTCCCCCTGTGACTTGGCTTATTTGTGTTGGAAAATGGGTTTGGGCTGTGCAGTGTTTTTCCTTGGGGTGTGACAGATGTTGTTGATGCCCCAGCAGCTGCAGCACCTTAGAGCTGGTGGCTGGAGCCTCCCTGTCCCTTCCCTACAGCTCAAATCATCCCTTGTGGCCCAAAACTGGAGGTGGGATTTAGCAGGTGTAATGAAGACAGCTTTATAAGCCATGAGAAATGGAGAGCAGTGTGCTCCTGCCTCCCCCATGTTCAGTGACCCAAAATCTTCTTTGGAGAGAAGTGTAGCCTGTGTTTGCAGTCATCCTGCTGGTGCTGGTGGGGCTGGAGAAGTCCTCAGGTGCTGCCCTCAGTCTATCCAAAGGTTTTCTGCTTCATCAGCTTAGAAATCAGACCACAAAAGGCAAAAATCTCTTCACAAGAGTTCTGTGTCTGGACAGCCATTCCCTGCCTTTTCAGAGTCCACCCTGCCTCAAAAACCTGGCAGCAAAGCCCAGGCTTAGCCTCAGCCTCATCCTTCCTGCTGAGCCTCGAGCCCTGCTGGAGCCTTCCTGCCTGGCACGGCCAGGGATCTCTCCTGATGTTTTGGGTAAAGCTTTAATTTTGCATTTTGTGGTCTGGTTTTTAAGCTGATGAAGTAGAAATCCTTTTAATTTCTTTTCTCCCCCAGATTCCAGGTGGGTGTAGGGGACAAGCTGCCACCATGGGCTCAGCCTGAAGCGGGACCCCCCTCCAGCTGCTCCCCCAGCCCAGGGCTGGGAGCATCCTGCTGGGGTCTAAATTAACCCAGGTTGTTTCAGCAGAGCCAAGATAGGCAGAGATGACTCATGTGAGGCTGCTGGTGGTTCTAGAGGCTCCATGACACTCGATGGGGAGGTAGAAACAGGCAGATTGCAGGCAGGAGCTGTTTTAATTTCATCTTCAGATGAATTCAGCCCAGTGTGTCAGCCTGGGCTGAGCAAGCCCTGGGAAACAGGAGGATGGACTGTCCCAGGAGCAATTTTAACCACGTGTCAGACAAACTGATACAGGGCTGCAGAGGCATCACAGCAAGGGGGGGTGGGTGTCACAGCTCATTTTACCCCCCTGGCAGGATAAACTGGACAGGCACATCACCCCAGGCAGCTGCAAACCAGGGCAGGAGCTCCTCCCGCCAGTGATTTGGGCTGAGAAATGAAAACTAAGAAGTTTCCTTTTTTAATTTTAAAACTAAAAAATGAAATCACCCCACTCTTGTGTTTCAGCTGGGGGTCTGGAGCCCCATGTGGCAGTGGGAGGGGGTGGCGGGGGCCACGGCAGGCAGGAGCCTTGGACTTCGTTAGGATTCAGCCCTTAGATCTCTCTGATGGCTGAGTGTGATTGACACTTACAAATTACCCAGCCAAAAGTGTCGAGTCTTTGACCCCTGAGTAACATCTTTGGCAAGCCTGAGATTTGCCAGCATTTTGTCATCTAATTACTACAAATCCCTTGAAAATTCACTGGCTGGTGAATTTTTAATGCGGGACAATTTCAATGTGATGCATCGCCCAGATGGGCACGCGCGCGCCTGCTCCTTCCCTCTCCCCCCGCCGCCACTTCTCCTTCCCTTTTTTCTCCTCCTTCTCTCCTTGCTTTGCTCCACTTCCTCCCCCCATCCTGCTTCTTACCTCCCTCCTGCCTCTGTGCGTTCATGGGGAGCACCCCCGGTGTCTCATCCCCTCCTGGGCTCTCCATCCCACTGGATGTGCCGAGCCGGGCACTTGGTGTCCCCCAGCCTGGCTCGAGTCCCCCTCGCTGTCACGCCGGCGGTGACAGGGAGATGCTACATGGAATTAATTCTTTTTCCATCTCCTCAGGTCTCTGATGGATGGAGCAGGAGAAGCCTCTGTGAGGACTCAGCAGCCAGACACTTGTTGCTGGTGCCGTCCACTCGCCCTGTGAACCCGAGGGCTGCTTTATGCCGTGTGTCCAGCTCTCGGTATTCCCAGCCTTTTGAACAGACCTTAAATCCAGAGCGGGAGGAAAAACCCTTGTCTGCTTGCCCAATGCTCCTGCCAGAGCATCACTTAAATCCAGGCAGGGATGTGATTCCCTTCACCTCAGAAGCCACCCAACCTGGAAGAGGAACCTGGGGCGATGGACACTTCCCTGCTGACCCCGGGGACTCAGGAACCCGCTTTTAACATCTGAACGAAGTGACAATTTCTGTACATTAAAAACCACACGTGTATTTTAAGTTTTCCACACTGAATCGCGTCTGGGGTTTGTTTGGGTTTGTTTGTTTAACACATCTTTGCCACAGCCAGGTAGTTCTGTTGGGCTGATGGGGAGATAAGCGTGTTTTAGGAGGGAGGCCTGGGGTTTGCTGCGCTGGGCTTTGTGCCTGTGTCATTTCTGTCCCTGCTCGCAGGCAGTCGCCTCCCGTCTCTCCCTTCCCAGCTTTCAAAGGGAAAGAGGCTTTGCTTTTCAACCAGGGTACCGCTTTACATATGTAGGCAGCTGATAAAGTATTTTCACTTCGCCCCTTTCCCCTCTGGGAATCGCTGTCTTACGGCAAAACTGTTTTGTCTGACAAGGGCTGCAACAGATTACATGTGTTGGCTGCAAACATGGGGCCTTTTTTCCCCCCCTTTTTTTTTTCCTTTATGAGAACCACATGCCTTTAAAAAAAAAAAATAATAAATCTCTATCTCTGCACTGCCATGAGGAGCTTTTTTTTTGCCTCAAGTCCCCAGGAGCAGCCCCGTGTTGGGATCTGCTTGTGGCATCAGACCTCCCGGGTGATGCACCTGCCCAGATTGTTTTTCTCACATGAGGTTAATTTGAGCCTGAATCCATGAAAATGCCACTGATTCTGTCAGGGCTGAGCACTTCAGCTGGTCTGGCTTTGGGTTTGAGGTGGCATATTTTTGGGGCCCCTCAGCATCAGCACCCACAGCACCCATGGAGATCAGCAGGACTCGGAGGAGCTGAGCACCGAGCTCCAAGTTTCACACTGACAACCACAGCAAAGAGCCACATGTGATGGACTCAGTGGCTCAGGGACATCCCCTTTCCAACCCAAACATGGGCTATAGATTTCTCCCATCTTCAACTGGGAGCCAGGAGGGGAAAGATTTGGGCTCTGCATTTCAAATTGGCTGTTTAGGCATTGAAAACCTTAAAACCCTCAGCTGGCTCCAGCAGGAGAGGGGCAGAGCCAGGAAACCCCTGCTCAGGAAGGGGGTCTGTCCCAGGCTCCATCTCCTGAGCTGCCCATTCCAGAAATGCCCTTGTCCACCCAGCAGCACTGAGGGAAGGGCTTGGAGAAGGTGGATTTAGGCACTAAGGATGAAGGAAACACTGGGATTCATGGATGTTGCACATTCAGAAGCTGCACACCAGGGCTGAGACGTGCCCAGATTTCAGAGGGAGAAAAATGAGGACACTGCAGTGCCTTGAGTGGGCACCCAAAACTGGGGGTGCCTGAGGGGGCTTTGGAGGAGAGGAGCCCTGGGAGGGGGTCAGCTCATCACTGACTAACCCAGGCAGTGCCTTGTGTGCTTTAAAGAGGAAATACAAGATGATTAGCAAAGGGTTTGAAGAATTAGGGTGTGTCACTGCAGGGGGAAGGCAGCTCAGGAGAAAGCTGCTCTCCAGGACGGATCCTGGCTGGGAGGTGATATCCAAGACAGGGAAGCCAAACTGGATGCCGTGGGGAAGCATGAGCTGCTGGAAGCACGAGGTTAAGACATGAGGTTTGGTTCAACTTCTGAGACTTGTCATTTTACACTATGTTTTGTGTGTCACAGAAGACCTGGAGTCACACCAGGGTGCCAGCAGCTCTCCTTGTGCCACTGCTGATGGATGGTAGTCCTGCCTGCTCCCAAAGACCTCTGGGGACCCCAGCACCGAGCAGACTTTGGACCTGGGCACCATCCATGAGTTGTGTCAGCAACAGGGATGCTCAGACCCAAGGAGAAGCTGTGTTGGTGATCCCATTGGATCCACCTGGTCTTTTCTGAAGGAGGAAGTCCCACAGGAACTTCCCAAAGGAAGCAGCACAGTCTGACTCCAGACTGAGAACACCATCCTTCTGGACACCTTGTGATGGGCATTTTCATGCCCAAGGACACCCAGAAGTGATGTGAAGCCCAATCTGCTCTTTTCCATGTTAGTGTTTTCCCTTCCCCCCCCATTTTCACATCCTCACTCATGAAATCCCATTGAAGCAGCAGGTCTGGGTCCAGGGAATACTTTGCTTCCCCCGAGTTGTTTGTGGAGATAATTAACTGTGTGTTCCCTCAGCTGAAACCTGCCATGGCAGCGCTGAGTGAAGGGAGCCCGAGGCCTGCGGCATCAGGAGGGGATGGATGGGGAGAACCACGGACGGAAAACACAGGAGGAACCAGCTGAGAGTGACCCTCACTGTGGTGTTTACCAGGTGTGACCAGCCACCATAGGCTGCCCCTTTTCCTGGTCTCTAATTGTCCCCCATCCAAGGCCATTCAGTTTTGGGACCATCCTTTTTGCCCTTTCCCACCTTCTCTGTGCCCCACTGGAGCTTCCTCCTCTCCTGCAGATGTGGCCGCAGCTCTGGTCCATATCATGGCATAGCAGTGATCCTGCTTGGTCCTTTTCCCAGCATTCCCATCTTTTCCCAGTGATTTCTGACCTTCAGCCTCCCATTACTTCCCACTCCAGTTTCTTACAGAGCCAGGTCTGAGGATGCTCCCGGCGGTCGGGTGGAACACGGTGGGTCACAGACGTTGGTTCAGCCCAGGGCACTGCCTGCTGCACTGGGTGTCACTGCCAGGCCAGGCAAGGCCACCTGCACCCCAGCACCTCCCCAGCGTCTTCCCAGGTCTGGCAACATCCTGGTGCCCCCCAGCAGCCCCTGGCACTCCATAAACCCCCTGCTCTCCTCACACGGCGATGCCTGGGTAACTGAGAAGTAATTAGTGCCGCTTGCTACGGCGAGTAGTGCCCAAATGTCAAGGAACAGCAAAGTTATTAAACCTGTTTTTACTGCACTTTTGCAGCCAAAATTTGTCTGTGTGTGTGTGTGTGCTGAAGTTTGGGGGGGTGAATCTAACCTCAAAGTACTGGGGAAAGTCCCTTTCCCTGGCAGGTCATTCCCTGCTCCCTGCCTCAGCTTCCCCTCCACTGCCTTTATAAGGGACCTGCTGTGTCCTGCATGGGGAAAACCACATAGTTGTGTGATAGGAGAGGCCAGATCCTGCCCTGGGGGTGCAAAGGGTCACCAGTATCACTGGTTTCACCAGCTGTGGTGGGCACTGGCAGCTCAGAAGCCCTGGGAAACCTTCTCCTCCCTTTTACATCTTAGAATCGGACGGGGCTGTAATGAGCTGAAGGGCTGTTCCTGCCTGGGTGCCCATCCAAGTGCTCCCACACCCCCAAACCTGTGTGCTTGAGGCTACAGGCAGGTTTTTGGGGGGCAGGCAGCTCGTCTGGGTGCAGGCAGGCAGAGGGTCCCACAGCAGGACTGTGATGCAGCCTGTGCTTCCCATCCCTGCACTGAGCAGGAGAGGGAGAGAGCGAGAGAAAGCAGGAGGGAAAGGACGTGTCAAATCAATCATATTTAAACAAAAGCCTCTTCGGCCCAAGGGCCCTTTTAAAAGCTGCTTATTTAATTAAAAGTCCCATTTTCCATATTTATGGCCCTTATTCAGTTAAATATTAACCGCCTGGGCCAGGGCTGGTTTATTCTTTGGGAAGAGGCAGAGTTGGGAGGTTCATTAGGGGTTTATCAGGCAGCCTGGCAGGTGGATGGGTGGAGGGATGGAGGGATGTGGGACAGCACACATGGGCTCATGTCTGGGGACTGTGCAGATGACACCACCACTGCTCCATCACCTTCCAGCAGGATGCAGGGAAATGGCGTTAAAAATGGGGAAATTGGGGCTGTTGGGACGGCGTGAGAGATGAGCAGCCGCAGTGCGTGCTGGCAGATCAGCTCCTGTAGGAAAGAGCCTACTCCAGGCTGGCTTTGGGAGCTGGAAGCAGGGACTTTGGGGGGGTGGAGGACGGCCAGGGCAGCACAGCTGGCTGCAAGGAGTCGGTGACACCTCCAGAAAACCACAGGACCACAGAATGTGCTGAGCTGGAAGGAACCCACAAGGATCATTGAGTGCAGCTCCTGGGCCTGCACAAGACCATCCTCCATGTGCCTGGAGCTTATATGGGGGAGGGAATGAGATGGGATGTGGTTCCTTTGGGGGTTGCTGGTGCTCCAAGGGAAAGCAGCACGTCCTGGCCATGACAGCAGCAAGAGGGAGTGGAGTGACCCCCAGGAGAAGAAGAAGGTGCAGAGCTGGGGAGAGATGGGGCTGTTAAGTTTCCAAACTTAACAGTTCCATGACTCTCTCCTGTGTGAGGTGTCCATGCTCTTTCCTGGTGGCTGTTCTTGCCTGATGGGGATCTTGTACCTGCCAGTGTCACACGGGTGCTCGGCTCAGTGTCACCTCAGTGAGAACTGTCTGGTGATTTGAAGTTGTCTGACTGCTTCACCCTGCTGGGTGCTGTGCAGGGGGGTCCTGCCTTGGCTGGGTGGTTTGTAGATCATCATCAAATGACTCTTGAATGTCATTTACAAGGCAGCAGTGAAGCAAGAGGGTTCACCTGGGCTCTGCGGCTTTGCTGGAGGCAGGACGGGTTGGGAGAGCTTAGTCAGGCTCCTCTGTGGGACTGGATGACTCCAGTCATGGGCCAGTCCAGCAAGGGGGAAGCTGGAAGGTGCCTGAGGCCTGAAGTTTCTCTGTGCAAAGGTGTCTCCCTCCATGTGCAGCCTCTTTTCCTCCAATAGACCCCTGGGCAGCTCTTGCAGCACAGGGTTTGAGCTGCCACCATCAAGGTGAGCCTCTGCAAGAATCATGGAATGGTTTGGGTTGGAAGGGACTTTAAAGACCATGTAGTTCCAGCACTGCTGCCATGTCCAGGTACATCTTCCTTTGGAAGGGGATACTGTCCTCCAATGGGAAGACCATGGAGCAGAGGAGCAGCCAGGCTGCAGAAGGTGTCCATGGTCCCTTACCTGGATGGGTCCCTTACCTGGCTGGGCCCCAGTGCTCACCCTGCCATGGGGCAGAGGTGAAGCCCTGGCAGGAGGAGCTGCAGTGTCCTGTGGTGCTGGATCCTGCAGGGCAACCTGCTTTTGATTAACTGGGACATGCCCTGTGAAGGCTTCAGGAGAGTGGAGCTCACCTGGCCAGACAAAAATCTTGCTCTGAGCCTTGTCCACCCGTTCTCCCCTTAATTTCTGGGATCGAGCAAGTAGCCCTGTGCAGCCCCATGGCACGGCAGGGAGTGCAGGGGGGGGGATGATTTGAGCTTCTCCCCCTCCCTCCCAGCGTGGTCAGCACAATCCCAGCCCTCCTTTTCCTCTCCATCCAAAATAACAGGACACCGAGCAAGCGGCGGAGCCCAACGGGGACCCTGCGTTGGGAGGGTGGTGCCGACAGGGCAAGGAATGAAACGGAGCCGGTGATTTCCTCCAGGGAGCGGGGCGGTNGGGGTGGTGGTGGCAGGAGAGGGAGAGACACCGGGTTATCAGAGAAGTGTGAAGACAATAATGCAATCTGACATTTCTGAAATGAGACCCCCCGGTTGCCCTGGCAACGGCTCACGTGGGACCAGCTCCCGGGAGACGGCTCCGAGATGTGCTATAAATGATGTTTGATTAGAATTTAAATCATTTAGGCGGAGAGAAGATAGGCCTTTTGTCAGCGCGGGGACCCGCGGGGGTCAGCCCCCAGCAGCTGCCTGGGCGCTCGTCGGCCCCGGGACAGCGCCGGCCCCGGGGCGAGGGGGCACCCCCGGGANCCATGGCACGGCAGGGAGTGCAGGGGGGGGGATGATTTGAGCTTCTCCCCCTCCCTCCCAGCGTGGTCAGCACAATCCCAGCCCTCCTTTTCCTCTCCATCCAAAATAACAGGACACCGAGCAAGCGGCGGAGCCCAACGGGGACCCTGCGTTGGGAGGGTGGTGCCGACAGGGCAAGGAATGAAACGGAGCCGGTGATTTCCTCCAGGGAGCGGGNTCCCTCCGCCGGGGCCGTGCTGACCCTTCCAGCCGCGAGAAGAGGGAGCTTGTGGCCGAGGCAAACAGCGGCGCGGGAGGACGGTGGTGCCTCGGAGCCCTGGGAATGTCCCCGGCATCACCTGAGCTTTGGTTTTCTCCCAGCTGGTGTAAAGCCACCAAAACTCTCCCGTGGCTTCCAACCCCGGGCCCTGGGCTTTTTCAGTACCCTAATTAAGATAATCACACTTCAGAATCAATTCTGCCTCCCTAAAAGTTTCCTTAAGGAGCAGGGAATGAAACATGACATTACCTCAAAGCAGAGTGCCCTTCCCAGCTTGTCTTTGGGGATGTGCCCAGGTCCTGCCCACCACCTCCAGACCATGCTGGGGCAGCTCTCCAGCATCCAGCCCTGTTCAGAGCAGCTGTTCAGGGGCAGGAATTTTGCTGGACAACCGTACCATGAGCAGTTCTTGCTCTTTCCAGCTCCTTGATGCGCACACCGAAGCCCTTTTTGCTGTACAAAGCCTTCCTCGTGATGAAATATGTTTTTGTGGCTCTGGGGGCTTGGAGGACTTCATGCATGGAGCAACAGAGATGGAGACGGGGTCAGCAGCCGTGGTTTATGTTCCTGTCATGCCCCAACCACAGTTGCTGGGTTTATTGAACGAGGTCTCCAGGTAATGAAATGCAGGGAAGCCTCAGCTCGGGCATGAGGTCTCTGCTTCTCTGCAGCACAAAGGAGTTGGGGTCACTCTGTTTCTGGACTGATGACACCACTCCAGTCAGCCCAGTTGTCTTCACCCAGTTCAGTCAGGTGACTTTAAAGCTTCTGGACCTTCTTCTGAGGTCTTGTGAGCGCTGTGGAGAGGTGGCCACCCTCAGAGCCAGAGGGCACCCCCATTTTGGGAAGGCTGGGCATCTGGAGAGGTTGTTAATTTGCTTTAATATTAAAAAGCCTGAGCCCAGGCCTCAGATTGAGTGAGGAATAAAAGAGCCTGATTTCCCAGTTGGTGGGAGAACGGTGTTAGAAGGAAACCAGCAACTGGGCACAGGCTTTCTTCTTGGAAATTTTTTAAATTGCTTTCTCTTTAATGCCGTGGTTTAGGTTCGATGAATCTTTAGAGCTTGCTTTTCAACTCCCTGAAAATGCCATCTGATCATGAAATTAGAGCTAAACTAATAAGTCTCAACAAATATTAATCTAATGAATTTAGCTTCTTTCTGTTTGTGGACCAGCAAAGAGGGGAATTGCAATGTTCTCATATGTATTAATTATTTGAACGTATTCGACAAACCTTTCCCAACTGCTTTGAGTGTGTGCCTTGGTCAGGAATATTCTGAGTTTTGTTTCTGGGTTGTGACCACCCTGCACATTCAACTACAGCTTGTTTGGGGGGAAAATTCAACCAAGGGGAGTATGGATCTTAAAATTACAGAATGGTTGGAAGGGACCTTGAAGCTCACCTTGTTCCAATTCCCTGCCCGTGACCACCTTCCACTGGACCAGGTTGCTCCAAGCCCCATCCAACCTGGCCTTGTCTTGCAAGCTCCGACCTTTGCTATAGGCTTCCCATCTTCTGATGGTCTTTCACCTCAGGTGGACTCTCTGAATGTCTACAGGATGAATTGGGTGGGAGGAGAAACTTTACAGAGCGATCCAGGTTCTGGATGTGCAGGTGTCTTAGCTGGGATGAGGGATGTGCAGGGCTGGGCTTGGGGGATGGAACATGCTTCTTGACACCTCTGGGTGGTTTTGGTGGGTCTCACCATGATTTTAAAATCACTGATGAGCATTTGTGGTGTCTCCAGCGAGGTCTGTGGTGTTGCACTGAGTTGCTGTGTCCATTGGCTTATTTGGTAGATGGAGTGGTGGTGAGCTGTTCCTGCAAGAAGCAGCACAAGAGTGTGGTGTTTGGGCTTCTCCCCAAGCTGTCTGAGTGAGCTGGGAGCTTTGCCAGCAGCAGAATCACTGCTCCTGTCCCTGTGTGCAGCTACAGAGCCAGCACAGCCCGTGGGGTGCCGGTGGCTCAGAGCAGGACCACAGGAAACCCGGTCAGCAGGAGCCCTCCCCTTTCACAGCTCTGCCTCTGCCAGTGAAATGGGGCTTGGAAGCTGGAGACTGCCTGGGCAAGGTCCCTGCTTGCTTGCCAGGGCACCAGGGGCAGAGCTGTGCTGCTCCTCTCTGCTTTTGGAGTATCATTTTAATTAGTAGGTGCTGTGCTCAGCTTTGGGGCATCTCTTCGGGGGAGCAGGGCAGGCAGCAGAGCCAGAGGGCTGGCACTTGTGGGCTTTGGGGCTGGATTTTCCTCCTCCAGCCCCTCCTCTAGGATTTGTGCACGCCCTGCGTGGGGAGAGGGGCTGGTTGGGCTTTGCAGAGGGGTGAGATGTGGTGCTGGGGGGGATGTGGGCAGGAGGTGCTGGGCAGGACCAGCTCAGGGCTCCGCTGCGGTGCCGTCGGTGACACCTCGTTAATTGGCACAAGCTGGAAGTGCAAATCCATGACAGGAATGGGCTTGTCATTGGCTGGGAAGGTGTCCTGCAGCTCTGCATGCCCCTGTCTCCCTGTGCATGTCGAGTCAGGGCTGCTGCAGGTCCCCAGGCCCGATGGTGAAGGTGGTCACAGGGGAGTCATCGCTGTGGTGTGGGGGAACCCAGCACTGCGAACTCACAGGGGCTCTGCTGGCTTTGCTGGCTGATCTGAGCCTGATGAGGATGGACAAACGTGCTGCTCTTTAAATGAGCCCTGGATTGCTGGGTTTGTGGCAGGGTAGCTGGCAGTGGGTGCCCAGCAGGCTGGTTGCCCTCCTGCATCCCCCAGGTGGGGATGTGTAGGGCTCTGCAATGGGCTGGGCTCATGGCCAGCCCTGGGAGGCTTGTAGGGCCTGGGGATGTACAGGGGGGATGTTTTAACAGGGACTGGCTGCAAAATGGGGATCCTGAAGCTCCCCAGTCAGTGCCTGGAGCAGGAGTGTCAGGACAGGCAGGGAAGGGTGACCTGCCTCTGCTCTGAGTGCACAGTCCAAGAGTTTGGATCCAGGGGGATGGCAGGGGAAAGGACACTCAGACCCTTCTCCTGTTGGGGACTATCCTGGTGATCTGTAAGCTCAGAAATCAGAGAATGACAGAATGCTTTGGGTTGGAAGGGACCTTAGAGATCCTCTAGTTCCAATCCTTCCACCATCAGACACTTTCCACTAGACCAGGTTGCTCCAAGCCCCATCTGATCTGGCCTTGAACACTTGCAGGGATGCACCATCTCTCTGAGCAACCTCACCACCACTGTAAAAATCTTCTTCCTTATATCTAATCCAAACCACGCCATGCTCTGCCCTGGCACAGCATTCCCAGGCTGCTTTAGGCAGCTCCTCCTGCAGCATTCCACCTCCTCCATGAAAATATCTGAAATGCTGGATTTCTGCCTTAGCTCCTGCCCCATTTCCCTTGGAGTCCCTGTATCAGATTGCAGTGGCATTCCCAGAGCTCCCTCTGACCCTCAGGATGCCTGATGGTGAGGATGTGACAACCACGGGCCTGGAGAGACCCTTCCTGTCCCTTCCTCAGTGGAGAGAAGTGGCCCAAGGTCATAAAGATAGATACAAAATGGACATCAAACTAAATATATTGCTGTGTCTGATCAAAGATAAATTCTTTTTTGGTAAATATTAATGTTCCAGCGGGACTGTGACAGGAACCACTTCAGTGCCCTGGGAACATCTCTTTATTTCCATTTAGCCCTTTGGTTTGATGTTTGAAATAACCCTCCATGACTGGTGCATCCTTCCATGGGAAAGGCACCTTTCCCATGGGGGTGGGGACAAGGGCAGCCTTTGTCACCTCCCTGGCACCAGCTGCTCCTCTCTTTCCTTGTCTGAAACATGGGCACTTAGTGGGACTGTCCTGGCATCACTGGGAAATCCAGGAGGAACTGTTTGTAAGGGCATGGAGTGACAGGACAAGGGGGAATGGCCATAAACTGCCAGAGGGCAGGGTGAGATGGGATATTGGGAAGAAATCCTTCCCTGTGAGGGCAGGGAGGCCCTGGCACAGGTTGCCCAGAGAAGCTGTGGCTGCCCCTGGATCCCTGGAAGTGTCCAAGGCCAGGATGGACGGGGCTTGGAGCAACCTGGGCTGGTGGAAGGTGTCCCTGCCCATGGCAGGGTATGTGGAATACGATGATCTTTAAGGTCCCTTCCAAGCCAAACAATTCCATGAATTCTGAGCCCCAAATCTGCCAATCACCCTTGCAGAGATGAGAGGTCCCAGCTCTCCTTCCAGGAAGGCTTTAATCAAGGCACAGAGCCACGAGCTGCCGCTGGAGCCGGTGACTGGCAGCGTCTGCATCTCCCTGGACCTTCTCCAAAGCACTAAATCCTGTGACCTCCCACCAAACCTTTGCTCCTCGTAGTCTGTGACATCTCCAGAGGAGGAAAAGCCATCTTCCCCCTTTGTCTGGCTCCTCAGAGCCGTGGCTGTGGTGAGGGCAGTGCAGAAATGATTGATGGCAGAGAGGGAGAGGCGATGCCGGACACTGGGATGGCTGGGATGGTTGGACTCCTCTCATGGGCTGCTTGACTGAAGCACTTCTGCTCTTGGTGTCTCACTTCCAGGTGCCCATTTCCCAGAGCAAACCCGTGGTTAACCCTTTCCACACCAGAGCAGCACAGCAACAGTAGAATCCACCTCCTGAACTCACCTGATTTTTTTTTTTAAGTATTTTTTTTTTTTCTCCAGACATTTGCTGCTTCCCCTTGTGTTAATGCAGGCATCTCCCATCACCAAAAAGCCTCCGGGGCAGAAGGCAAATGGCACCAATAGCTCTGCAGCCTGTCAGGAGCACACGCCTGCCAGAGAGCGCTGGGAGGAGGGACAGCGGGACACAGGGAGCAGATGGGGCCACTCCTCCTCCATCACCCCTCGCCAGCAGAGCCTCAGCCAGTCGGTGCCTCTCGGTTCAGCCGGGGCTTCCCCACCCTCTGACCCCCTTGGCACTGTGCCCTCCTTGCAATTCCTCCCGTTTTCCCCTTTCCTCCTGGAAATCTCCCCTTCCTCACAGCTGCAGCCCTGTTTGCTGTGTGTGCCTTTTGCTCCATCTCTTTGGCCCGTGGATATTTAGGAAGGCAACCCAGGTTTGGGCTAGTTTGGTGCCTGAAGAGCACCATGCAGCAATCCTGGTGAACTGGTGATTGACACAGGGCTGGGGTAGAATACAGGGGGGGGAGGAGGACGAAAGTGGGTGCCTTGCAAAGAAAACCCATTCATGCATTTGTGTCTCAGCCCCAGAGCAGAAATCCCTTCATTTCTCCCTGGGAAATCAGGGGATGGAGCTGTTGGGTCCTGCTGGGGCAGCTGTGAGTGAGAGGAGGGGGGAATGGTGAGGCCCCACAGCTGGTAGTGGCATGAGGAGGTGGGACCAAGCACCGATTTCTTACACAGGGCTCAGCCTGGAGCTCAGGTATTTGCCAGGCACTGACTCTCCTGCCCCCCTGCCTGAGGGGATGGGGACCCGGAGGAGTGGCACGGGAGGGATCTGCCCGCTCAGTTGTGCCAGGGGAACAGGAGGAACCTCCAAAACAGGAGGATAGCCACGCTTTGCTGCCGGTCTGTGCTTCCCAGCCCTCCTCCAGGTGAGGAAACCCCCTCAGCAGTTCCCACCCGCCTTTCCCAGCGCACGGGGCTGAGGTGGGGCCACAGCCAGCATTCCCAGCACAGGGCTGCAGCAGTGCCAGCAAGGCTCAGATAATAAACAACCGAAGGTTAGTGAAGCTGTTCTGCCAAATTTACACCCGTTCCCGGCGAGGGGAGGGGGTGGCAGGAGCCGCGGCCGCTCCCCTTGATCGCCGCATCCATCACGGGGTATAAATGGCCGCGCTCCAGGAGGTATCGAGCGGCGTTTGCAGAGACGGTGCCGGCTGTGTCAGCTCCCCTCGTCCATCACCAGCCGGGGACAGCGCTGGCACCGAGCACCAGGAGCTCAGGGAACGCTTTGACAGCGGGGAGAAGCAGCACGATCCATCCCCCGGCTCTCCCTCCCTGCCCCATCCCCACGGCACAGGATGGAGGGAGGGCAGGGGCAGCGCGGTTTGGGGCTTCACCCCACAGAGCCTTTTAAAGGGAGTTTTACCAACTTTGTGCTGACTTGGGAGGTGGGGGCTCGGGGCAGCAGCATCACCCCAACTCCTCGATTCTCTTCAAAGCCAGAGTGTTTCCTTCTGTCTTCCAGCACTTGTTTTGTCTCTGTTCCCATCTCCTCTTGCACGTACCATTCAAGTGGCTCTTACCTATTTATTTTCTCTAATGGCATCAGGCTACAAGTGGCTGAACAGTTAAAATGAACACCAGCACAATGGTTTTCTCTTTTTTTTTTTTTTTCCCCTTGCATCCCCTCTGGAAATGGGGATGTTTGCTCCTCTCTAGCTGCATTCCCAAGGGATGGGGGCTGTCCCCTTCCCTCTGGCCCCTTCTGAGCCCATCAGCCGAATTCCAGGAATGCAGAGAGGTCTGAACATGCAGAGAGGTCTAAAAATGTGGTTCTCCTGTGCTTTTGGGTTGCAAGCAGGTGCCTGGGGGGCGATGACCCTTTGCTATCTGCACCAAATGGAACTGTAGGAGCAGTGCTGGGGACAGGTGGCCACCACCCCTGCAGATGGAGGGCCTGGCTCTTCTCTTGCAGAACAGGGGATGAATCTGGATTTTGAGCCAGCAGGAAGGGGGTTCTGTGGATCCCACCTACTGCTTGGTGCTCATGGTGCTTTCCTGGCTTTGCCTCTAAATTCCCTGCATCCCTTCCTGCTGGGATGGAGGTGTCTGTGTCGTGCTCTTGTGGGTGATGGGAACCAGGGTGAGGTCTGTACTGGTTCTGGAGGTACCAAGTGGTCCTGGACTGTGGATCCTGGCTGGTCTGTGGGGCTGATCCTGTGTACTTTGTGTGAAACAGGACAGGGCTTGCAGCCTGAAACCACCCCTGGGGTGTGATGGGTGACAACACAGGCTGCTGTGACCCTGAGCTTTCCCGGCACCCTATAAATCCATACCCACATATTCCAGCTGCCTTGGTGATTAATGCAGCCAGGCTTCTCCAAGTTTATTGCTCAGAAGTTAAACCAACCAACTTCAGACCAAAAACAAGGTTATTTACCCCTCTCTGAACTGTTTTTCTGCAGTGCTGGCAACCCCAACATCCCAAACCTTGTGAGGAGGGAGGGGAATCTTCCTCCTCTAGCCAGGCTGGATGAGGAAAAACAAACAAGATTGCAAACAAGCCTCTTGCAATTTGTGGGGTTAATAGAAACGTCTCTGCCAGATTTTAGAGAAATATATAGCATTGCCAAGCCAGTGCTTTATGAATGAAGTCCCCTGCCTGCTGTTTCTCCATTATCCCCTCTGCCCCAAAATAAACCATGGGTGACTCCACAGCCACAAGACTTCAACACACTCCTAAGTAAGTGATTCCTGAATATGGAGTGTGTTTAGGGAGAGGTGGGATTCAGCTGCTGAAGGAGACTCCAGCCCAGCCAGCCAGCACTGCCTGGCTTGGGGTACAGGGCAGAACCTGGTGCCAGGTGTTGGGGGAGACTTTACCCAAGGTTTTAGCTGCTGGGCTTCCATGTGATCTCAGCACAGGCAGGAGCCCCTCACTGTGCCCTCAGCGCTGGTTTGGGAATCACTGTGGGGTGATGCTGATTGCACAACAGGGACGATGCAAGTCCCACTCCATTGCTGGGATAAATGGAATTCAAGGGCTGGGAAGAGAGTCGGCCTCACCTGGATGGAGCCAGGGGGCATTCCTGGCAAACTCAGTGCACGGTCCTCACCACGCTCTCAGCTCATGGTCCCCGTGTCCCCCTCGGCCCAGACCCTGCACTCCAACTCCTGCATCCATCCCCAGCCCCTGGGGCTGCAGGGTGGGCTGGAGCAGAGGATTCTCCGCGCTGCTCCCCTCCTCCTGCCGCCTCTCCCGCCCTGCACCAGCGGTGGCTGGGTATGCTCCATCCCCGTCCTCCCCCACGGCTTGCTTTCCTCCTTCTTCCCTCACAGCTGCTTTCTCCTTCTGCTCCTGCTCCCCTCTCGCTCCCTCCACTCTGCCTCAGAGACACACATAACTCTCCCGTGAAATATATACAGTGTAAATATATAAAAAGCCGGCGTTTGCCTGCTGCTTATGTATTCATGAAATAGTAAATAAATTTTATGGGATAATGTGAAGGCTGCCAGGGAGCAGGAGGATGAAAACTAACCCCTAATGAGCCTCCGTGTCAGTTTGGCACACTCGGGATCGATCTGCCGCTTCCATTTAGCGCCCGAGCGTGGGGGTGGAGGAGGCGCTTCCTCGGCGCTGACACCTCGGTGATGGGCGCGGGGTCAGCGGCTCGGGCGAGCAGGATGGGGATGGGAGGGACTGGGAGGGTGTTGGTCTGGATCCGGGTGAGATTTGGGAGGATGCAAAATGGTAGAA
This sequence comes from Pachyramphus minor, assembly GCA_013397135.1. Classification (NCBI taxonomy): domain Eukaryota; kingdom Metazoa; phylum Chordata; class Aves; order Passeriformes; family Tyrannidae; genus Pachyramphus; species Pachyramphus minor. The sequence goes on from VYXB01005987.1 coordinate 201,499, forward strand.
GGGTGAGGGTTGCTGGGGAGGGGATGCTTAGGCTGGCATGGGGAGGAATGTGGGGACAGGTGGAGGGTGGGATGGAGGCTTGCAAAGGAGGGATGCAGGGAAGGATACAGGGTGGGATTCAGGCTGGCACAAGGAGAGATGCAGGGTGGGATGAAGGCTTGCACGATGAGGGATGGAGGGTGGGAAGCAGGTTTGCACGGGGAGGGATGTGGGGAACGGTGCAGGCTGGAATGCAGTGCGGGATGCAGGGAGGGTCACAGGCTTGCACAGCTGCAACAAGGCTGCTGCCCTCAGCAGGCAGACAAAGAGGGCTGGGGTGTGACAGGGTGCTGAGGGGGCTGCAGAGGTGGGAAACAGCCAAGTGAGAGCCAAACATCAACTTTCCTGCCAAGGCCCTGACCCTGCTGCTGATTTTGGCCATGTGGAGAGCCTGGCCCAGGAGGGTCTGGGCTGCATCCTTTCACTTGAGATGCTCCCTTGGCAAAAGGCAGCTCCTGGGGCTGGTCCATGAATCTGGTTGGAGAAGGGCTGAGAAAAGCTGGGTTTCCCCTCTGCAGCTCCCCAGGGTCTTCAATCCTCCCCCAGTGAGCACCAGATCCTGCAGGGATGGAGGCAAACAACAGCTGCCCAGGTCACTGGCACATGGGGGTCCCCTTGCTCCCATGGTCCCATTCCAGAGGGAATAGTGGGGACACAGGGTGTGGGGAGACCTGAAGAGTAGAAGGTCTGGGTTTTGGGAGGGCCCATAAAACCAGTGAGATCCTGGACACCCCACAGCCCTCGGGGGTTCCCTCAGCCTTCCCTCAGGGTCTGTCCTGAGATGGGAAGAAGAAGAAGGAGATAGTGTTTGGGGCACTGAGGGTGAAGGACAGTGGGGTTTGCCCCAGTGCCAGCTCTCTCAGCCCCATTTCAACATCAGGTGAGGTTTTGGGGTTATATGAAAGGGTCTTTCCTTTAATTCAGAGTGCTTAAGGCTTGGGGTTGTATGTAATGGGGGGAAAGCAGGAAAAATGTGTGTGCTTCCAAATGCCTGGGGACGTGGTGAACACCAGACATCCCTCACACCCACCAAGCTTAGAAATAATAATATGGGGAATCCACCCTCATTCAGGGTGACATTTTAGGGGTTTGTAGCTGAAACTCAGCCTGGGTTGGAAGGAAGAAGGAATGTTGGTGTGGTTAATGAGCTCAGTTGGTGCAGATCAGCAAACGTGGCAGCACCATCCTGGGCACTGGGCTATGGCCGTGTCTTCCCAGGTATCCCAGCAAAACTTAGGGCTTTGTTTAGAAAACACCCAAACTGCCTGATGGAACACAAGAGGGGGTAAGAATTATTTATACTCCTAAGTACATTGAGGCTTTACCCTTTCTGGTGCACCAACTTTTGAGGTCACCTCTGGGTGCAGCACAGAAGGGTCCAGCAGGAGCCACGGGACGAGGGATGTTGCTGCTGCTGGTGGAAATTTGGCGCCGGATGGGTTTTCCATCAAGGACCATTGATTTGAGGGAAAACAGCCCTTTCCCAGCTTTTGCCAGCCTGTGAAACCTTTGTGACAGGTGATGCAGCAGCATTTCCCCTCCATCATCACCCACCAGGTGCCGGCGTCTTCTCAAGGCTGAGCTGCCCCACACGGGCTTTGCTAAAGTCGCAACGTTTGGGGTATTTAATGCATTCCCAGTGACCACCCTCATCCAGAGGAGAGCTGGAGCCTGGATGTCTGATGCTTTCTGCTCCTCCCTGTGAGACACCTCCTGCAAACCACTCGCTCAGCACCAGGGCTCAGCCCCACACTGCACCAGCCCCTTTCCCCCAACCCCTCCAGCTCCCGCGGGGTGGGACCAGCTCCAGGTACCTCTGGCTCCTCTCCTCATTCCTCTCCCCAGCCCCAGCCCTTCCCTCCCGCGCCGCCTCCTCCC
>VYXB01005988.1:0-77743 GCA_013397135.1 Pachyramphus minor
TTGGCTGCCTAATGAGTCAGATCCAGCCGCGCAGATAAAAGTTGTCAGAGCCGCAGCCCTAATGAATTTCTTGCCACTTGTAATCAAGGCAGCTTGTCTGAGGGGGATGATTAATGGGCCCCAGAGGAGCTGCCGTCCCTCGGCTTCCATTCCTGCTAATGCAGTCGCCAGGAAATTAACCAAACCCAGCACTGGGCTGGGGCTGGGGCCGGTGAGGGGGCACCCACGGCCGCTGCGAGGGGATGGGAATGTGGGGTGACTTGGGTGCAGGGGGAGGACAGGGACCAGGACCAGCACAAGGATGAAGATGAAGACACGGGTACACAGAGCCAGCACACAGCAAGGAGGGGAGGCACTGATGAAAGGGCTGGGGCCACCCTCTGCAGCCCCCAGTGGGGCAGCCCTCTGCCATGGGAGTGGCATGGGCCACAGCAGGGGTTTGGTGGGGACAGCTGAGGGATACCTGTGGCAGGTGGGGTGTCCTTGCAACACCATAGGCTTGGGGACCAAGGCCCAGCAGAGCCCGGACATGGCACAGCATAAGGAGACACAGGAGCCCTGAACTGCTTTTTGTGTTGCAGCCTGGAGTGCAGCCAGTAGGGAACTGGCAGCACTGGGGCCTTGCTCTGCCCACAGCTGGGAGAAGCAGATGGGGTCAGGGCTGGTGGTAGTGCAGACCCACAGCTCCTTTCACTGCTTGGTGCTGCTCGTGCCTTGGAACTAGATGACCCCCAGTCTTGTGCAGCCATAGCAAAGCACCCAGGCTCCTCACTTGCTGGCACAGCCCATCACTCCCTGCCCATCTCTGCCTCCCCCCACCCCAGCGTCACACTCAGCTGTCCCGTGCGCAGGGACTACCTGGGCCCAGCATGTCCTGCCTGGCACACCCCTCTGCTGTGCCCATCTCCCGTCCCACTGGAGCTGTGCATCCCTCTAGGGCCACGTCCTGGCTGGCACATCTCTCCTCCCCACCCCAGCACTCTGCCATAGTGGCACCCAGGGGCCTGGTGTGGCACATGACTGCTGTTACCAGCTCCCAAGCTGGAGGAGAAGGGGCTGAATGTTGGTCAGCCTGGGCTGGAGAGCCACCAGACTCCATTGCAGACCAGGGCTGCACCAGAGGCCCCAAAGGCAGTACACTGAGACACTGGCCTGGCAGGAGGTGGGTTGCTTTATTGGCTTTTATCTCCTTGGCTGCAGATAACACACACAGGGCAACTCATGGCAAAGAAACCGTATATACAGAGTGTCCATATAAATATTTCCAATGTACATTTTATACACAAGTGACAGAGACGTTCCACAGCAGCGTCCAAAGCCTTGGGGTTCCAGCACTCAGCTGCAGGCTTGGCCCCAATTCAGAGAGATGCTCCTCTTGCTCAGCCGGAGACCAGCCCTGCTTGGGCAGCAGCGGGAGCCAGTGGGAGGCTCTGATGGAGACACAGTTTATGGCTTCGGACCTTGAACCTGGAAGGACAGTGACTCTACAGACAGACACAGCTGGGGATCCCGGGGTGACCATCCTCTTCCCCCTCCAGGTCACCAGGAAAGCTGGGGAGAACTTTGTCCAGGGGGTGCATGGGGGAGATGCTGCCCATGCATCAGCACACCGTACCAGTGAGTGTATCTCTCCTGCACCAGCCAGAAGTGGAGGAGCATGGGGGTGCAGCAGAAACATGCACCTCCTGCTGCCCCCCACCACCCCCTGCAGAGGGGTGTGTGTTGAGGCTGACACAGAGGGAGGACAGGAGGGAAGTGCCCAAACTGACCTGTCTGGGAGAGTGGGTGCAGCCATCACCCTCCCTGGTACCACTGTGCAGGGGGGCCTCACAACTGAACTGCCCCCAGCCCCTGCTGTATCTACAGGTGTGTCTGGTGGGGGGCAGGAGAAACCAGCTCCCCCTTCATGTACCAGTCATGAGAACAGGGAACGCTGGAGCTGCCCCAGTGACTAAGCAGGAACCCCTCTGCAAGTTGACAGCACCAGGTCTGCGCAGTCCCACCAGCTGCACGGAAAGGTCCACTGGAACTGGCACAGAGGAGCCAGATGCTGACTCCCAGCCAGCTCCTGGCCTCTTCTTGGCCAGAACAGAAGTCCTGGTGGGGGCAAGCACTGTGGGGGGCCTGGCTGTGCTGCTCCCAGACTCTCTCCAGCAGCATTGGTCCCTGGCAGGGCTGGAAGGCGGCTGTGCGGAGAGCAGACGGCCCACGCAGGGCTAGACCGCGCCGGGGCTGGGGCTGAGGTCGGCCGGCACTGCGGCGCAAGCGTTGTTGTTGGCGTTGGCGTTGCGGCGGGGCAGGCTGGGGGTCAGAGTGGCAGCGCTGTCGCTGGGGCAGCCGTGCTGCAGCAGGATGTCGATGCACTCCTGGCTGCCAGCTCGCCGGGCATAGGCCAGCGGGGTCAGGCCCCGGGCATCCCGGCTCTTCACGTCCACTCCATACTGTGTGGGGAAGAAGCAGCCGATCAGCGGCACCTGGGTGCCACATGCCCATGGGCATGGGAGTGGCAGGGAGCAGAGGGGCTCTGGGATGGGTAAGGAGAGGGAGCTGAGAAGGTGGGCAGGGCAGTGTCAGTGGGCATGTGAGGGAACCCACAACAGCAACATGGGCGAGAGGTGCCTCATGCCCTGGGAGCAGGGAGGTGGGGATGCACTGGGATAGCACCAGAAGTGCCATGGTGGAGTCTGCAGGTTCCATCTTACCCAGATGAGCAGCTGCGTGAAGACGACATTGGCCATAGCACAGGAGAGATGCAGCGCCGTGCGCCCGTCTCCATCCCCATAGGTCTCATTCACTTCCTCCTTCGTGCCATGGGCCAGAAGTGTCACCACAAGGCGCAGGTCATCCTCCACCACGGCCCGCAGCAGCTGCTGCCCCAGAGGGATGTCTGACTGGGGCAGTGGGGCCAGGAAGAGCTTCTGCTCGTATTTAGCCCGGATCCAGCGCTCCTTCTCCTCCCTGCCAGACGGGACACTGTCACTGTCACACTGGATAACATGCCTGGGCCCCACATGCGAAGGGACATGAGTATCAGCACTGTCACCCAAATGCACTCTTGTGAGCAGTGAGTGTCTGTCACACCCAGGTATGTCCTATATACCCCTTGCTGTGTCCTGGTGCCCACAGCTGTCACTTGGGCTCTGTAGCCCAAATCCAGACACCTGCCTGGCTCACTGCACTTCCTTACAGTTCCCTATGGACACTGTGTGGTTATGTCCACGCTTGCACAGCAGCAGCATCCCACACCCAGGCCCCACACCCATGTCTCCATTCTGGAGCCCCTCACACTCTCCTGCATGCCCATGCCGTGGCAGCGTGGGGACCGTCCCTGTCCCGTGCCTGCGAGTGGGCCGTGGCCAGCGGCAGGAAAAGGTTAGCGCTGCACACACCAGCCCAGTGCCACAGGAGGCACCTTATCGCTGCTGCCGTCTCGCCTGGCACAAACAAAGGCTGTGTCCGCGTCCGTCCCGCCGGGGCCACGGGGCCGGCGGATCGATGTGTGCCGTCCCGCCGCTATCTGCTGCCATTCTATCCATCTGCATCTGGCGGGCGGCCATCAATGCCCCGCGCCGAGCATGCTCACTGCTGCCGCCCCCTGACCCGCGCGCCAGCGCTGATAAGCCACAGAATGGGCTCTTGTTGGGATGAGTGACAGCAGAGTGGCTCCGATAGGGACAGACAAGGGCCTGAAAGGGACAGACCCTGGAGATCCACACGATGCTGCCAAACCACCTCTGTTAACCCCTTCGGCTTTGCAGCCAGCCTTGGCTCCCGCAAGCACCACACGGCCGTGGCCACCATGGAACCTCACTGACCCACCAGGAAGGTGGGAGAGGGTGGCCAGTACCCCAAGGGCAGGCAGGACCCCCCAGCACTGGAGCACCTTGAGGAATCCTGTCTTGATGGCTGCTCCCAAACCCCTGTGGTGCCCCCAATCCTCCTGATGTGGTGCCCAAGAAGCATCTCTGAGGTTCCCCACCTCCCTTACCGACTGCTCTCAGGAGTGGGCTTGGTATACCCCTCCACCATTCCCTCCCAGACAGCGTTGGCCAGGGCGTTGCCGATGGCTGTCATGACCATGAGAAGCTCGCTAGGCCAGTCGTCCAGGTCCAGGGAGCGCACGCGGGACAGGTGGGTACCCAGGTTGCGATGGATCCCAGAGCACTCGATGCACATGAGGGCACCCAGGTTCAGACTGGCCCAGTCGGGATCTGAGGGCAGCAGGATCAATGGGGGAGAGTTAATACCTGCACAGACTCACCAGCTTGTCTCCTGTGATTCAGAAGACCCATATTTGCAGGCACCTGCCCACCAGAACTCTTCCCAGCCCAGTGCCCCTGGGAGAGTTAGGCACAGAAAGGCCAGGGTTCCAGGCTGGCCAGTGAGGGGTCAGAGGCCAGTGTGGCAGGTGGACCTGTACTCCACCCCTGAGGGGCAGGTCCCTGGCAGGAGAGGACAGGACAGTCCCACAGAGCAGGTCCCTCTGGGTCAAGAGAGGGGGTGGCTGGGGTGGCTGGAGCCCCCTCCCGTCCTGGGTGGGCCCCTCCCTCAGTGCAATGTCTCTTACTCGGAGCGTCGCAGTCCACGCAGAAGCTGTTCCCGCGCGCGGTGCGGACGGCCTGCATGGCCTGCGCGTCACCCTGGCTGCCCAGCCGAGCCTGGAACAGACCCCATGAGACCTCCTTCGCTGCAGGCCACATGTCCTGCACCCCCAAAGCCCACCGGCACCACACTCCAGGGGAACCCAGGGGGCTGTCCAGCACAGAAGATCAGACAACTGGGTCTGGAGGGACCATGGATCATGGCCAGCTGTGCCAGAGGAGCAGGGGACATGAGCCACAGCAGGGAGAAAGGTCAGAGCTGTCCAGGGAGGGAGTGGACAGCACGGATCCAGCCTGGTGGGATGCAGAATGCTCCGCAGGGCCGAAGCCAGGCTGGGAAGAGGTGACAGAAAACCTGGGGGGAATCCCAGTGATGGGATTTAACTGACAGGGAACAGAGAGATCTGGACAGGATTCAGCCTGGACAGACAGGGTAACATGGGACATGGAGGGATGCGGCAGAAGCCAGAGAGGTGAGAACAGAGCAGACCTTGGCCAAGACCTCTTACCTTGTTCTTGCTGCTCTCACAACCCTGCAGGCTGGCCAGGATCTGGCTCTCGATGGCCTGCACCCAGAGCTCCCGCTCCTCCGACGTTGAGGCCTCAAAGAGCCACGTCTGGCCCGTCAGCGACACAATAATGAACTCAAATGGCTCATCTGGTTCTGGAAGAGAAAGTTGTGCCATGACACAGGGCTGGGAAGGAAGGGGTCTGCCATCAGACAGTCCCCATGGGCCATCACTGTGCCCACACAGGGGCAGGGTCACTGGAATCAGCAGAGCCCAGAGGGCTGGGACAGGCACGTGACTGCAGGGAGGAAGCGGAGCTCTGCGCCAGCCATCCCTGCCGCTGCCCACACAGCTCCACTGGCCTTGGCTCACCCTTCTGCAGCCTCTTTCCCCCACAATCTGGTCTGGCAAACCTAGGAGGCTTCCAGACCCTTTGAAGCTGCTTGCACCCATTCTGTGCCCTGTGTCCCGCCCTTGGAGAAAGCTGCCAATCTCTGGAGTAGTGAAGTCAGGTCCTCCAAGAGCCAGTGCCCCAAAACTGCCCCAGCACCAGTGCTCGGTACCCACCCATGAGTGGCTTTGGAGGGACAGGCCCGGCACACCGAGTGAGGCAATATAAGGAGGTCCCATGCCATGGGCTCAGAGGGAGCCCTTCACCAAGGCTTAAAATGTGTTCTAACCCCCAACACCTGCCAGCCCAGGCTCTGCCCTGCAGCCCCCCACAGGCACAGTTCATGGGGTGCCCTGCCTCAGCCTCGCACCCAGCGCCAGCATTTACCTTTTATTGCCAACTTCGGTAGTTAGTGCAGTAAATGACTTAACTAAGCGGGGCCTGAATGGAATGACTAATAAACGTTATGTCACAGCACACGCTTCAGCTCATAGCAAAATGATTTGTAATTACCTAATTAGCGTTATGCAAATAACACCCTCATCTCCATAATGTGCCTTCCCAGCTCTCTATTAAAAGCAAGGAGTCAACTGCTCAGCTCCAGAGACAGCGCAGAGGCCGAGGGGCCCTTGGTCCACAGTGAGGCAGAGCCACACTGGCCTCAAGCCTGGCAGTGTCTGTGCCCATTGTGGCTGACGTGGAGAGGCGAGAAGGGGAGTCTGGAGGGGATCCCCTCTTCTGCCTGACTTCTCTGTGGTGAAGAAGCTCCTCACAGTGGAGGGAAGCAGCAGGAGGACAGGGACTGAAGAGGTGCCACAGCCCCCATCAGGGCTGTGAATGGCTGCAGAGGCCTCTGGCCGGGTCCCACCAAAGGCACAGCCACCCTCTGCTGTTGCTGGGCCATCTGGTCCCATCTAAGCCAGGCTGTGCCCACAAATACCCCCAGAACATGGTGCAGCCTTGGGAAGTCTCCTTAGGAAGACCAGCTCCAGTGGGAGTGGTGGGAGAGCACAGCCCTTCCTCACAGGCACGACCCACATTGACAAGTACCAGGCACAACACCCAACTCCATCTCTCTCCATCATGCAGAGGTGTTCATCACACACCAGCCTGAGGGTAAACTGCCCTCCTGTGCCTGTGCCGTGGTGCAGAGTGCCTGGGGATCCTGCATTCCATGGTTAAAAGTGTGAGTGACATCAGGCTGGAGTGGTGCTGCCCTTTGCCAGTGCTGAGAGCTCCATGATGTGTCCTTCACGGATCCCAGCAGCAGTTCCCAGCTCGGAGACCAACAATGCTCATGCACTGGTGTAGGAATGCAAGGCTGGGTCTCCACGCCAGACGAGCCTGGGGAGGATGGAATGACTCCAGCATGTGGGGCTCTCCGGGTTTGTCCTTCCCAGATAGGAAGGGGAGGCTGTTTCATTCATTTGACCCTGAAACAGCCTGGGACTCTTCCTCTGGGGAAAGATGTCTACACCTGCCTCTCTCCTGCTGGAATAAGACTCTGGGCCCTCAGGAGGCTGGCAGACTGAGGGGAGCAGGCAGTGAATCGCCCTGCTGGACTTCCCCCTCTCTTGTGATGGTCCAGCCTAATGGGGACATCCCACTCGTCCAGCACTTTGCTTTTCCCTCCAGCTCTCAGCCGCAGGAGAGACCCCACAGTCTGCAATCTGGAGTGCTCCCTACAGCCCATGTGCCTCCTCCCCTAAGAGCGTTTGCTGTGGAGGCTTCAAGGACACCAAATCCCAGATCAAGAACAAGATTCTTCGAAAACATACAGCTGGTAACTTGTGAATACTGGGAGAAGAAATAACCAGGCAACAGCCAGGCTAACAGGCATTGCCTCCTTGGTTCACTGGCACCAGCCTCTGTGACCTGGGCACGGGCAGGGAGTCCCTGGACTGCAGAGGAGCCAGGACCAGCCCCCCACAGCTGCAGGGCCAGTGGTTGCCCTGGGTCAAGTACTACCAGCCAGGAGAGTGCAGCAGCTCCCTGAGACTGCCCACATGCTGGAGGGAGCTTCAACAGAGAACATTCCTGTGGCACCTTGACACATCAGAACAGGCCCTGTTCTAAAATCTCTCCCTTCCTTGGTCTGAGCCACCGGTGGCTGCCGTCATGTGCTGCAAAGCCCAAGCCAGCTGCCTAGACCTGGGAAGCACTGGATGCACTTCAAGCCCTCCCTGCTACTGAGCCACTTCTGCTGTCAGAAGCAGGTCATGGTCCCCAGGACACAGCAAGGACTCCTGCCATGGGCTCACAAGGCTCCATGGTCCTTGTTCCCGTCTCTTGTTTGCCCAGTACCTCCCTACCAAACATACAGGCAGGAATCCCAGCCCCAGCCTTTCTGTGCCTGTAAGCTTCCCAGTGGAGGCAAATGCCCACCCTGCCTGCCCCAGGCACTGTGCTGGTGTGGAGGCTCCCAACGCTCTGCTCAGGACATTTACAGGGGGCAGGCAGGTCCCTCCTGCTGGGAGATGGAAATTTCTGGGGCTCCAACCCCACTGAGATGGACTTTTGCGCTGTCACAGCTTAGGGACATCCTGGAGCAGCAGTCCCAGTTCGACCAAAGCCCCTGTGCAGGCTCCGCAAGCCAGGGGACCTCCATTCCTTTCCTCCTTTGTGCCTCCTGGATTCCAGCTTCATGCTGAACAAAGGGCCTGTTGCTCTTGGAGCCTGGGAAGAGCTAACAAAGAGCCACAGCTAAGGCACACTAAGGCAAACTCCCCACCTCTCTTCCCTGCAGCAACACAGGATGGCACCTCTTTGGAGGTCCGAGCACAGCATGGCTATGGCAGGAGAGCAGAGCACTGTGGGATCACACCCCTGGATTCACACCTGGGGTTTGGCAGAGCTGGGAAGGGAATCAAGGACTTGGAGCAGCTTTGAACACTGTGCAGACCCAGCTTCTGGAACAGTCTGGGACCAGTTCCTGAGCTCCCCAAGAGATCCATACAAGTTGAATCTGACTCAGGTCATTCCTTTAGGGAAAGTACAGGGCATTATCATCTTTTTCTGGCGAGAGGTACAGGTTTGAGTGTGGCAGAGGCACTTCTGACTGGATGAAAGCATAGCACCAAACAGATAACATGGGCAGAAGGGTCTGGACTACCTCTGCTGAAGCAGAGCCAGCAGAACTCCCTTTCCTGCCTGACGTGTGGGCTTCCCAAAGCCCAGAGGAGACCTAGAGTTCTGACTCAACAGGGCTCAGGTCCCAGAGGAAGCTACTCCTACAGGAGGACCTTCCTAGCTGCCTTGGGCTGAGGGGCTACCCTGGGGCCAGACAGCAGAGCCTGTGCCCCCGTCCCCCCAGCTGCTCCCCGGCGTGCTGATGGGAGCCCATTACACCAGCTCCATTAGAATTAGTGGGCAGTGGAAATGAACGCGCTGCCTCTCTCTCTTGATGATTTTTTGATGATGTTTTAAAGACTGAGCTCCATGAAGAGTCGCTGAGCAGAGTTCAGTGGGAGCCGGCTCTGCTAATGGGTGTTAACCCCTCGACCCCCCTCCAACGCCGCCCAGCAACGAGGGCTCCAAATGGGAGCAGAATTACGGAGGGCATGGCAGAGCGGCCGGAATGGTGGGGCCATGCAGCACCCAGACCCCACTGGCAGCTGAGCTGAGCTGGCTCTGGTAGGGACCACAGCCAGGTGATCAGCCTGGGGAGTCATCCTTCCCCAGGCTGCTGTGCTGGGCAGGCAGCCAGCAGCCCCCCTGCCAGTACACCAGCTTTAGAAGGAAGTATGTCCTCTGGCAAGAAATGAGGGAACAGAGACATCCCGTGTACCCTGCCGGGAGCCAGCCCAACGGGACAGGAGCAGGGTGAGGCAGAGCCCATCAAGGTGCAAGGGAGGGCCAGAGCTCTGCTGCCCATGGGGGCCCTGGGGCCAAGGTGCCCTGTGGGATGTTGGAGAGGAGAACAGTGGTGTCCTGGAGTGTTGCCCTCACAGCTTGTGCCAAGGCCCCTTTCTCCACTCTGAGTGGTGGGAAGAACAGCTCTGAGCAGAAGGGGTACATCAGAAAAACCTCTCAGGTTTCAGCACAGGATAAGGCAGAGCTCAGTCCTGCTCTGCGAAGGGCTCTGGCTACACCCCACATGGGCACTCAGCCCAGAGACTCAGCCCCCTGTGGGGACCCTGACACGGAGCCAGGGGAGCAGCACTTCCCACCTCCTTTCTGATGGACACCCTGCTTCTCCCTGGGTTGTGGCAGGTCACCCCAGGCCAGCGTGTCCCCACAGGGAGCTGCAGTGGAGCAAGCTGGCACCATCCCTCACCCCTACCCGAGGTGCCCCCACACAGGTTGGGGCAGCACACTCAGAGCACAAACAGCAATACAGGGGGGCTGCTCCCCTGTCCCACAAGCACCAGGACACAAAGCAGCTGTGTGAGGAGGATGGAGCAATGTTCCTCTGTTCCCTGATGCTCCTCACCCACCATGGCAGGACCATGCCCCAAAGCACTCAGACACAGGGCAGCAATTCCCTCTCCACACAGTGCACTGGATAGAGCTCCCCCACACCAGCCGAAAGGCCTAGAGCAGCACTTTCCACCCCAGCAGGCTGGGCTGGGGGAGCTCAGCACAAGGGATGGCAAGAGCACCTCCACACCAGCACCCAAAGCATGGAGAGCCCTCCATGTCAGATGGCTCCCTAGGTGGCTCCTTCCCAAGTAGTGCACAGGAGTGGAGGAGAAGGATCACACTCAACATCAGCAAAAGAGGAAGCAGAGCTTGCACTGAGCCCTGTTCTCCAAGCAGAAGTCTCCTCTTTCACCTCTGCTCTTCTCCATCTCTCAGTCACACCCAGCCTCTCCCTCCACACTGCCCTTCTCCCACTTCCATTCCTTCTCCCACTTTTTGCTGTCATACCTCCCCGGTGAGTGGGAGGTCACACAGAGAGGAGAGGAGGTGAGGGGATGCCTCCAGTGTGTGGGCACATGGCAGAAGCCAGGGTCAGGTCCTGCTTGAGGTGCAGGGAGACCCTGGCCCACAACTCTGCTCTCTGGCTGCCAAGCCTGTGAGAAGGATCCCGGAGCAGGGCAGCCAGCAGCCCCTGGCCTCAGGATGCTTGTTTGCAAGCTGCCACTGTACCACATCATTATGAGGTGTTTGGGATATCAACAAATTAGCAGGCGTCTGGGAAGAGAAGGATGCAGCACCATTCGTAAATGTCAGCTCGCTGCCTCCTCATTTTGCAGATCATTAAACCCAATATTCCCAACCTGTATTAGTGCGACAGGGACAGGCCCCTCTGCGGGGACAGCCGCCAGGAGAGCGCAGCAGGAACAGCGCCTGCTGTCCCAGCGCCCCCGGAACCAGGAGTGCCCCAGGCTGAGCTGGCACGTCCCCACTGGGGACAGCATGGGACCGGGGGGCTCAAGCAGGGATGGGCACAGTGAGCTGTAGAACAGAGGGCACACAGCGGGGTCTCAAACGTGTGTGTCGGGGGGAAAGGACACAGTGTGTCAGGAGGAGCAGGTGCTCCTGAGGCGCCCCGCAGGTACATGGGGATGTGCAGGGGGTCATGTAAGGGTCAAAGAGTGTAATTTCTGTGTACATGGGGCCGGTTGCCATACAGGGTGCAGCGTGAGCACAGCGTGGCAGGGCTGGGAGGTGGAAGAAGGGCCACGGGAGGGTGTGCTGGCACCGGGGTGGTGGGGCCATGCTGTGCGCACAGGAGGGAGGGCATGGACAACACGGGCTTTGTGGTGTGAGCGGAGGATTGTGGTGGGGTCAGGGGTGTGCACATAAAGGTCTCTCGGGGGGGCAACACAGAGCTGTAAAAGGTCCTCCAGGAACCACACAGCAAGGGGGTGGGAGCTGATGGAGACAGAGGACTGGCTATGGTGCGGTGATGCCCGGCACAGGCTGCCTCCCTCCCGCCAGGATGGAGCAGGGAGCTCCAGGGTCTGTAATGAGCAGGAGTGACTTGTTAGCACTGAATTAAGAGGCTTGGCGGAAGGAAGCGCGCGGGTGACACAAGCTGTGTGGGGCAGGCGGGAGCTGAGCGATGGCAGCTGGAATCCCCAGCAATCTGGTGAGTGCGGCTCAGCCTCGCGCTCCCGGCTCACCGCAATCGGCCTCCGACAGCCCCTGACAGTTGGCATTAATCACGCACATCGCCCCAACACAACTCTTTACTGGCCATCAATTTCCCGTGGGTTTTAAAACTAAAAAACAAAGACAAAACCGCGTCGTTTGGCCGCCACTGAGAAGCACATTAAGGGGCTGTCAGCTTCTCGCCATGCACCCTGCATCACTCTTTAAGCACATGAGAAGTTCATTATCCCCGGAGCTCTGGCAGCCATGGGGAGGCTGGCGCAGGGAGCGTCGCAAAGGTGCTGCTGCCCTCAGCTGTGTCTGGTGGCTCCTGGGCCCTCCTGGCTCTCAGGACATGGCCTGAGGGTCTCAGGCAGAGAGGAGTTGTGGCTGCAAGGAGGCTCTGGGCTGCTCCGTGGCAGGATGGGGCACTTCTGGCCATGACACTTTGCTGAGCTCTGATCTGAGCAGACTTCCTTGATGGTCCCTGCGGGCTGACACTGCAACCCTACTGTGGTGACAAGCATCTTCATCCCCTGACAGCCTGACACACATTTGCCATCCTGTGGGTGCTCCCTGACAGCCTAAGCCGCACTCCCTGGTTTGGTGACATCCGCAGCAGCCCAATCCCACGCCTGCCATAGTTTGTGGATGCTCCCTGGCAGCCTGACACTGCGCTCTCTTTAACATGAGCCCATGTAAAATAGCAACAGCTCGTTTGATTTATGATACTTCAGAACAACTAAGATTCAATTGCTCCGCACGTCCCTGGCTCTGATTACCTCCTAAATGAGATAAACTGATGGCAATTTATCCCCAGACCTCACCAACTTTCCCAGGATGCTAACCTGAGCCGCTCGTGCCCCGCTCACAGGTGTGAGGCGGGCACAGGAAGGTGAAGGCAGTTTGGGCACTGCCCTAACCTGCTCCCCCACACAACCCCACAGCTGCTCCTGCCCAGAGGAACACTGCGACAGAGGCTGAGCCTGACACCGCACCTGGCCCCACACAGCTCCTGGTTTTGGGGCATCCGGCCACAGTGCTCTCCACACCAGCACAGCCACACTGGCCTGAGCTGATGGGGGGGCATGGCTCATCACTGGGCTGTTCCCACACTCCTGCCAGGACAGAGAACCCTCCACACAGGGACAAGCACCACAAGGGATAGCAGCTCAGCCACAAGGGACGGCTGCTCTGCCACAGGGCCCATCAGCCCCACTCCCACCACAGCGATTTCACACTTTCACTGTGTTGACTATGTGAAAGCAAAAAGCTCAGATTACCCTGCTCCGATAAAAACTGCCAGAACTGTTCAAGAGCAGCTAAAAAAGATTGGAGGGGGGATCAAGCATACTTACAGACACCAGTCCATGAGATAAACCCAGGCCATGCCCATGATGTGGGCAATGCTCAGCCCTGGGTTCGTGGTTAGAACTGACTGCCATCCATTCAGACATCGGGATGGGACCTCATGTGGAGGCTCAGCACTTCCTCGTGCTTGCACCAGTCTCTCTGTCTCATGCAGGATAATGACCCAGGGGCGACTACCTGAGCATCAGCCCCAGAGTCACTTGCTCTGCCTCTGCCCTGCACTGCTGGTTCTAGTGACAAGTTGTCACAGAGCCCAGAGCTGTGTCAGCTCTTGGAGCAGTTGGGGTGCTGGGAGCAGGAGAGAGACTGACCAAGCTGCCCACAAAGGTACCATGGTCAGGAGACTTGGCAGAAGATGCATTGCAGGCAGAGGACTGTCAGCATGAATAGGAGTGTGTGACCCATCTCCATAATTCATACTGAGCACAGGGATGCACAAGGACCCTCTCCTGACAGAGACGTCCCTCTCTCTCCAAAACGGGGGATACAGCTCTTTGCTGCTGGAACTGGCTACAGCAGGACCAAGATGGGAAGCTCTAAGTGCAGCAGGAATGGCCACTCCCTGGACTTGAGCAGGGTCCTGCTGCCATGGACGCTGCCTGCAGCCCCTCGACCCTCAGCAAGGCGTCCTGCTCACACAGGGTGAGCTGGGAGCACAACAGAAGTGACCCTGCCTTTGGAAGTCCAATTTTGCAATCGGACCAGTCTTCTAATACAGTAGATTACTTAAAAAATAAATGCAAAGTCAATTTGTTAACAGCCAACCAAACGGCAGAAATGCACCCCGCACCACTGAATCGCAACACAGGTCTGGGAGCAACTGGTTTCTTTCACCTCTGCCCGACCACAGTGCTGAGCTGGCGGGTGCTGCACCCATTGACCCACCGCAGGAGGACACGGGCTTGGAAAGCCTGGAGACACGGAAGACGGGTTGCCTGTGTGTCTGTGGGTCACAGATGCCCCCTCTGCTGTGCTGCGCTCTCCTCACCACTCATGTGGTGCTTGCACTGCTCCTTCCCACCGCAACACCAGAGCAGCTCAGCCGCCCATTGCCCACGTCCCAGCACTGGCAGTACTGCGGATCACAGCCAGGGGATTCCTCCTGCTCCCAGTGCCAGCGGCACAGGCTCTGGCAGCAGGAGGATCCACAGTGTGCAAGGTCTGTGAAGTGACAGATGAAATTTGGGAACAGACACTTTGCTGGTAAATGAAGTTCCATGTTGATAAATGTGAAGGAATGCACATTGTAGGAAAAAGTTACGTTACTCCAACACCTCACTGGGCTCCAAATTAACTGTATCAACCTGAGACAAAGCTTGGGTATCACTGCAGGTAACACAGGCCTTTGCCCAGCTCACTCCCACGGCCAAGGAACAGGGCAGGGAACAAGAGAAAACACTGTGATGTCCTCGTGCTCTACCTCTGCCACTCCACCTTCCAGGGATGCTGCCAAATCGGGAAGGACATACAGAGTGAGCACATGTCTGAAAAAATACCCCTATGAAATGATGGAAAAATTGGGATGGCTCAAAGAATACAGGCCTGGGCACCCAAGGAGGAGGGTAACAGTCCTCCAGTCCATGTGCCTGAGAGCATGGGGCTGGGAATTCTGCCAATCACACACGTGTTGTGGAAAAGGAACTAATCAAATTTTAAGATTTTGAGCAGTGGTTAGTCCATATTACTGCTTTGTAAAAGTGTTCCTGAGTTCAATGACCTTTGCCACTACAACACTGCATTCCATTCTGTGTAACTTGAGGTGCCAGCATCTGCACCTCTCACACACCATCACCAGCCCCAGCACCAGACTCCTGCTCTGCAAGCACTGACATATCAGTCTTGCACTTTTTGGTCTTCATGGTGCCAGCTGAGTGCCTTTATGCCCACATCATAAACACAGATATCATCCCCAGGTCAGCTTTAGGACCTTCTTTGCAACTCTTTCTTCAACTATTATTAAAGGATGGGACACAGTACTGCTTTCTCAAGCTTCAGATGTGGGTGCAAAGTCATTCTATCTCACTCTTCACACAAAGAATGAGCCTCTTCTTTTACCAAGCACTTGGCTGAGAACTGCAAACCAATTTAGGAAGTGCAGCAATGGATCTGAGGAGGCAACATACACCCAGAGTTAAGAACAAACTGCAGCTAAACCATGCTTTGCTAACCATGTGGGTATGACAGACTCAAACAATGCTCAAGGTGCCTCAGTCAACCACTGCAGAGGGGAAGCCTGTCCTAGACTTGGTGCATTTCAGATGCAGACAACTACAACAGCAAAGAAAGCACAACAGAGCTGCCCAACTCTGCACATCATCTCTGCAATGTTTCCAAGAGGGAATTTGAGGAGAGCAGTTCTACCAAGGGACACCTGGGCTGCTGGGCTGCAGTAGACCTGTGATGGAGCAAGGTGCCAGGACAGCTGCAGCAGCTGCAGGTACAGACTAACATTTTCTGGTTTGTTTTGCAGCAGCCATTAGCTTCCATCACTTGTACTGAACTGTCCTCCCATCTGAATCACATCTTTACTTTGATTCACTACAAAAGCTTATTGAGTGCTGTGGGACAGGACGACCAAGGATGAAGTAAAACCTCAGACTGACGGTCACTTTTTCCAGAGGCTAATCACAGATGCAGGCTTTGGAGAAAGTGGCTCCCAGGCTCATCCCTACCTGGACAAATCTGGGTGGCCTTTCCTAGCAGAACGCTTCCCCATGCCTTGCAGCCTCCTGCCAAGCTTTGGGTCCCTCTTCAGCAACCACGGACACCAGAATTTCTCAACACAAAAAGCATCAGTACTTTGAATATCGGCTAAGCAGCACACAGGCCTTCAGCTGGTCACCTGAACTAGAAAAGCTTTTCCAGAAGACCTCTGGCTTGAGGCAGGTGCCCAGCGCAGGTCTTTTAAATTATGAAAGTTTGGCCAATTTCCAAAACAGAAACAGGTTCTTGTGGTGGAAAGTGTCTGCACACATTAACCACGTGGTGTGCTCTCAGGCCTGTGACTACAGTTAGTAATTATTATTATCTCTGAGGGTTTGTGCAGGCACAGGCATGATGGTGGTCCTGCCTGCACTGCCCATGGGAAATGGAGGGAAGGGCAAATCAGAGAGGGTGGTTTCTCACTCCTTCCTCAGCACAAGCTGCTTGGACAAGGAGGGCTCCGAGCCCCAGATCCCCATCAAGCCCTGAATGAGGAGCACTCTGAGACCCAGACCCTCCCCGAATGTCACAGGACCCCTGGATGCCCAGTGCTCTGAGATTGCACTGCTGCCAGACCCTTCCTACCTTCTGTTGCTGTGCTGGGGCCATCAGGCCGAGGCGTCCCTGTGCTCTTTTTCCTGCGATGCTTCTTCCTGTTGGCATGTGGTGATGGAGGCGGCTCCAGCTTCGGGCTGGTGGTACTGGAAATGTTTGGGCTGGAGCTGAGCGAGTCGGCAGTACCATTAGCTGGGGACAAAGATAAGGCAAGTCATGTACAGCAGGATAGCGACAGTGTGCTCTTTCCAGAGACACCCAGGTGTCCTGGAGTCAGCCCTGGTACTTGCCTGGCCATATGGCCACATGAGACAGGGACGTACCCGCTCAGCCCCATGGCACGGGGCCTCTCTGACACTCACTCCAGCTCAGGGCTGGCAGCAAATTGGGCAGAGTCAGGCTGGACCTGCTCCACACCGGGATCCATGCAGGATGATCACACAGGGGCAGCACTGGCATCTATGCATCCAGGACCCGCACAGTGGCATCACTGAGGCAGCCTGATGTGCCACCCCACAGCATGTGTCCTTGGGGGAGCACTCAGCGGCAGTGTCCTCATGGGGCTGCACAAGGGAAGAGATGGACCCAGGAGGTGCTCTTGGCCCCCCCCCGGGCAGATCCAGGTCCCAGGATCTGCAGAACCTCTGCAGAATCACTGCCCCCCCCAGCACTGCTCTGACAGACGAGGTGACTGGGGTTGCCACACTCAGGAACCTGAGCATGATGGGCTCAATAGGCTTCCGATACGGAGCTGAAGAAGCTGCATCCCCAGCAGCAACGCACCAAATTTATCCTCAATCATACTGTTCCTTACAATTAATAGCAGAATTAGAAACAATCAGGGAGCTGCCTAATTACTGTCAATTAGAGTGCGCTAATCAAGCTCCGATCACACACACACACGCTGCCGCTGCACTCACCATTAAATGTCAAATTTCATTAGAGACCAGCAACAAAATCAAAAGCCTGACATTCAATTTCAGCAGCACACACAGCGCAGGCTTCCAATCAGCATAAAAATGCAGACTCCGGGGAAGGCAACGAGGCGCAGGAGCCCTTGCTGCACTGTTAACCCTCTCCTAAATCCACTCCTGCCTCTCCAGTGTCCACCCACCCCTGGGGCACAGATGGCAGCTCCTCTGCTCCGGGCAGCTTGCCACAGTCCAGTGTTTCCCATCAAGTCCTGACCCTCTATTTCCATGTTCTGTGGCATCTGGAATTAAGAAAGGAATCACAGCGTCGCACAAGGGCACAAGTTCCAGCAGCAGGACTGTGGGTACCTGCCAAGCCCTTCTCCCACCCCAGCCCAGCCTCTGCTTCCCCAGTTTACCCTGCTTTGGTCAGACTGGCCCTCTGGGGCTTGGTCTGTCTCTACAAACACCAACAGTGGGGTGGAGAGGGGCACAGAGGGATACAGAGAGGCGCAGAGGGAAACAGTCCAGGACCTGCCCCAGTCAGGGGTCAGAGTGCAGTCCCCCTCACATGGATGGGAGAGGCTGCAGCACTGGATCTATCCCAACTCTAGCTTCTCCTGCACTGACACACACTAGTAAGGTGTTTCTGATGCTATTTATCCACAAGGAAATAGCTCACCCTTGACAATTAGGAGAGATAAATCTAATAAAATCAGACTCCAGTTTTATAAATATAAATTACTGACCCTATTACAGGACTGTGCTTAGAGCAGGTGTGAGGCACCTTCAGCTCCCAGCTGCACGTAGCAGGGGACCTGAACTTTCTCGTCAGTGGCTACACATGGTGCCTCCAGCCTCCTGCTGCTGCCCACCTGCTCACCAGGATGCCCCCTGGGCCAAACCCTGGGCTGCCAGCACTCTACCCCCTCCAGGCTCAGTGAGTAGGGTCGTGCACTTCTGCACTCCCAGCAATGCTCCTACAGCCTGCTGTGAGCCTGGCACCTCCTGATCCCCGAGGGATCATTGCCCTTGTCCCTGCTCTTACTTCCCAGCAGCAAAGCTGGGGGCTTCCAGGGCCTTGGTGGGATGGGGTTGGGATGGCAATGGGGTGGAGGTAGCATGTGGAATATACTCCCTCTGCAAGATCAGATGTTGCTCGCTCCCCCTCCTTCCCCAGCAGGGCAAGTGAGCCCCTCTGATCCACCCAAGGACTTCCAGATCCCTGTCTCACCATGGAACCCTCCACAGGCACACCTGGGACCTCCTGGGCTCCATCTCCAAACCAGCCAGTCTTATGGGTGGCTCTGGGACTCCACAGGTGGGTCACAGAGCTCCTCCATAAGGGACAGACATAGAATGTGCTGGAGCACATTTCCATGACCGTATGTCCCTGTCCCATCCCTCTTCTGTGTGCACTCCAGGGCACAGCTGGAGCAGGCAGCCCGTCCTCAGGTGCTGGGAGGACAGCCTACACCCTTGGCATGTGCCCAAAACCTGCTCTGAGCAGAGAAACATTGTTCACCTGCCTGGCCGTGCAGAGCTGGAAACACAGCAGAGAGCCTGGACTCTGGCAGAGCTGGGGTTTAGGTGTGGTGCAGGGACCCCCTCACAGTGCTCAGTCCCTTGGTGGAGGAGTGGTGTGCTGCTCAGCTTGGCACTCTGTGCCATGTGGGAAGCACTGCCCACCCCCCAAATGCCCCCTCCCTTGTGATGCTGAGAATCCACTTCTGCTGGCTGTGGCTGTGGGTGACACAGCCCACGGACACAGCCCTGGGAGCCGCCTGGGACCCCTGGGCTGGTGGTCCCTTATGTGCTACAGGCCGTCCAGCACGGCCAGCCCCGTTACATGTCTGTGGAGCGCTGACACAGGGTACGGCCAGGCAGGAGTGACCACAGGGCTCAAAGTTCAGCACAGCGTGGTGGGACCCGACAGTGGACAAAGAGCCACCCGTGCTCGGGACACACTGTGAGCACTGAGCTGACATCTTAACCCCCATGTCAAGGGGACGGGAGCAGCAGAGAATCATAAAATGGCTTGGGTTGGAAGGGACTAAAAATCATTCAATCCCACCCCCCTGACATGGGCAAGAACACCTTCCACTAGACCAGATTGCTCCAAGCCCCATCCCACCCGTCCTTGAATATTTCCAGGGATAAATCCACCCGCTTTTGGTTTAAAACTGTTATTTCTTGTCCTGCCACAACAGACCCTGCATCTCAGCTCCCATTTGTCAGTCTCCAGTTACTGTGAATGGAAGAGGCAGATTGGTCTGGGTGCTGCAAGCATGGACAGATCCTCCATGGATAGGAGGAGACAGAGCAGGGGGGCTGGGGAGGCAGAGGGACAGGATGTAGGGGGATGGGGAGCAGAGGAAAGGGGAGCAGGGACTGGATGGCTCTCCTGTGACACCCAGGCCAGGCCATGGCAGGCCAATGCACAGTCCCCAGCTCTGCAGTGGGGCTGCTGGGAGGAGGGATAAGACCTGCCACAACAGCTCCTGAGGCAGTAGGGCACTGGGGTAGAGAGCTGCTCTCCACAGGGGCTGTGCCACAGAATTCACCTCATCCAGGGTGCCTCATGTGCCGACCGTAGTGCTGCACGAGGGTGTCAGACTCGCTGCTGTGCACACGGGGGCACAGAGGCTCCCACTGCCTGCACTCATGGCTCCCATGGGCTGGGCACGGCCTGTGGTGGGGACCCTCTCCCGGCATGGGGACAAGGAGATGCACCCGTGTCCGGTGCATCTCGCAATGTGCTTCCTCCGGCAGGGGCTGCCCCGCTGCCCCCCATGTCTGAGGCGAGGGGGCTGCCAGCACATCCCTGCTCAGCACTGCGCCCTTCCGCTCCCCTCGCCCGCGCTGCCCCATCAGCAGTAACAGTCTGATTAATTCGCTTCCAGCAGGGAGCTGATGGGGCCAATGATGGAGCCGCTGCATCAGGCGCGCTGAAATTGATAGTTTTTCACAGTTACAAATGAGGAGCCTCCTCAGCTGCAAATGGCGCCCGCACAGTCGGACTCCGGTAATGATCATAAAGAGGCTCCTTTAAACTGCGAAAGCCCCTGGGAGCGGGCGGGGGGGCGGCTGCCGCGCTAATGAGAACTACAAGGGGCGAGCAGGCATGGAAATGGCTCCTCCACTCTTGATGTGCATTTAACTGCTTTTTTAGTGCGGCGGCAGAGCCAGGAACGAAGGAGTGATGAATGCAGCACAAAAGCATTTATTTTCCAATTCGGCAAAGTGGCTACGTTGGGAAATGTATGAATTATTTTAATTCACTCAACTGTCCTGAAACATCACAGAGAGCGAGTGAGTGTGGGGGGAGGGGGCAGGCCGTGCTCAGTGTGTGCTCCAGAGACAGGAATCACTCCTATTCGTTCAGCTGCCCCAAAATCTGGGAGATGGGGGTGCTGGTAAGGAGCAGAGATGGGGAAAGCAGCAGTTACCCCTGGCATGGTGAGCCAGGAGTGAGGTCAGGGCAGAGAGGTCAGAACCGTCCTGCTGCAGAGCAGCATCCCTTGGCTGGACCTTCTCCACGCCCAGTAGGAGAGTTTCTCCCCTGGCTGGGACACTGCCAGCCAACCCTTGCCATGGGGGACAGCCCCAATGAGGCCCAGAGGCTGCGTGTGACACCCATGAGCAAACTCCAGACTTGCAGCCATGGGGCAGAGCTCAGGACTGTGCCATCAATGAAATGAGCCCCCACTTGCCATAGGTAAGGGGAGAGGGGCCAGAAGGGCTACTCACAGGGGTTGGGGCAGCTGCCAGGGATAGCCACAGCCTCATTCCACTGGTCCGCGCTGGAGACAGAGTAGGAGCGCTGGTGCATTCCGTCTGGCTTGGAGCTGAAGCCCACCAGGTTGATGCCGCTGATGGAGCGCTCAGAGTGCAAGGACGTGCTGCTGGTCGAGTGGGGAGCACCTGCAAGAGAGACACGAACTGAGAGAGCACAGACCCACTGTTGCCCTGAAGCACAGTGGGAGAAGGCACAGTGTCCCATACCTGATGCCACATTGGTGGCCCTGCATAAGGACAGGCTCTCTCTGTCTCTCCTCTCCCAAGCGGTGCTGGTGCATCACCCCAAGGGTGCTGGGAGAAGAGCCCAGTGCACTGCACTTCCCAGAGGGACCCCAATTGGTGGGTTTCAGTGCAGCACCCCAGGAGGCGCAGTTGGGGATCCTGGCACACAGCTTTCCCACAGCTCCTGGTCTGCTCATGATTTTCACTACTGCCTCCAGCATCTAGGCAAACTCAAACCCACTCCACGGCCAGCATGCCCACTCTTATTCCTCAACTTCATTCCCTGTGTGTCCCTGGTAGGAAATCCAGCCATGGAGGAGGCACTGGGAGACAGTGGGCAATTAAACAGAGCGTGTCAAAGGGACAAGCAGGGGAACAGATGTTTGTAAGATGGGAACAGCAGATGGAAATGCTTCTTCCCACTCACTGGAAACCCCTGGGACTGTACCCAGGAACCCGAACCCCTCAGAGAGGAGTGTTTTTGGGACCAGAGGCTGTCACAGAGCTCAAGATCACTCAGTGATTCAAAACGGGTCAAGTGTTTCTGGATTACAAGAACACCCACAATTTCGAGAACAGCAAGGAGAGCAGTTCTGATGGGGAACACAGGTCATCCCGTTCAGTCCGCAGGTGATCTGCCATGGAGGAGGACATTGCTCTGAGGGACCCCACTGCACCTGCCCACTGCCGGCCCTTTCCTGTGCTCCCCTCAGGGCACTCAGCTCCAGCCACTGCAGAGGATGGGAGCTTAGGGTGGAGCAAAGGGGCACCTTTCCTACTCTGAAGCTACAGTCTCCTTCCACGGCCAGAGGTGCCGAGTTGGAATTCCCACTGCAGCCCACCTGGCCATGGCCAGGGCAGGGCTGTGGAATGGCTCCATCCACTGCGCACCCACAGGAGTGTGTCCCCAGCAAAAGCTGCTACACCCAGGGCAGTAGCAGCTGTGAAACCAGCCCCACTTGGTTCTTGTGGATTCCAGCAGGCTGAGGTGGAAGTGAGGTCTGGCATCATCCTGTCAAGCCCCAGCTCAAGTAAGACCCCTGCCCAGTCAGAGGCCCTAGACTGTCTGACAGGTTTGGAGCATCTCTGACGAAGGAGATGGCACAATCTCCCTGGGCAACCTTTCTCTGTGCTGGACCACCCTTCACGTAGAGCAGAGCCCCATAAAATCCCACATGGAGCCCTAGAGTTTGTACATAAATGTACATTTCTGTTTCTGCAGTTTCCATGAAAACCCAAGGGATGCTGTTCAGGTGCTGCTGGTACCTGGGAACATCCAGGGCTGCCAAATGCCTGACAGGACAGCTCAAGAGCCCAAATCTCCCCTCCAGAGAACAGAGGGGCGATGTGGCCACCAGCCCTGCACCAGGCATGTCTGCCACCCACCATCATCATCATCATCGTTGCCACTACTCATTCATTGCTAGCATGGCAGGTGCCCCCCACCCTCCTCTTTCCCGTATTGACCCTGGACCAAAAGTCCTCTTTGCTGTGTTGTGCAGGGATCACCTGCAAGCCTTGGCTGCAGATTCTGCCTGCCAGCAGTACTGGCATGAGGCTTGCAGGGACACCCTGCCCTGCACCTTGAGCTGCCAGGACCCTGCACCCTGAGCTGCCCAGGACCCTCACCCCAAGCTGCCAGGGCCTCAGCACCCTGCACCCCGAGCTGCCAGTATCCTGCAGAGCCCCCGTCTCGCTGCCTCCAGCCCAGCTTCTGCATGCTCCCCCTCCCTCCCCTTGTTCAGCACCACAGAAACACGTGTAAAACCATGACACTGACTTTGCCTCTAATTAGCCCTTAATTTACAAGACACACTCGGAAGGGTAATTAGCTGGCGCTCTGCTCCTGACTGCTGCATCCATCTCCTCTTGCCTCCTCGTGGGAGGGAACCTGCTGCTGCTGGAGCAGGGACAATGCAGCTCTCCCTAGACCAGGATGAGCTGGGTCATGGGACAGGATGGGATGAGATGGGACAGAATGAGGTGGGATGGGATAGGATGGGATGCAATGGGAACGGGTTGTCCAGCACTCAGGCAGTGCCTGAGTGCAGGCAGCCCCAAGGCCCCAAGCACACAGCCCGTGTTCACAGCCACACCTACAGAGGAGAGGAAGGTGAAGAGAGAACAGAGGGCCTGAGAGAAGCTGCTTCCTTCCTCCTCAGAGGGGAAAGTCCTGGAGGGCTCCAGGGAGCACCCCCACCCAGCCATGCTGGGAGCCCCAGTCTGCCAGGATGTGCTCATCCAACACTCCTCCGAGGAGCAGTGCAGGCTGCCATGAACACCCAAAATTCCATTCTGAAAGAAGGAACAGTTTTCATCAGCCTCTCCAGCCCCTCCAAACTCCTGGCACCTCATTCTCACTGCCAGGAGTCACCCAGCTGTGGGGGAACCCTCTCACAGCCCATCCACTCACTCAGCTCATGGACCTTGCCCTGCTCAACTCCAGTATGTCCCAGGGAACTCCTGGGTGGTCCCAGCAAGGCCAGAGCTCTCAGGAATTGTGTCCCTTTGGAAGCAACACCCTGGGAGCTGCTGGATATGTCCCCTGTAAACTGGCCAAGCCAAGGGACAGGTGTACAGATAGCTACATGTAAACTACCTGTCCCTGAGCCAACAGCTCCAGGGGCTGAATCTTCAACCTGCCGACAGCCCCTCAAGTCCCTCCCCAGTCACTGTTTCCTCAACTGCCCCAGGAGACTCACGTGGCCACATCGGTGTCACCCAAGGCTCCACAATGTCTTTTCAGTACAGCCCAACTGATGGCAGTGGATGGAAAAGGACCTGAAACCAGAATGGCCTCTTCCCAGGCGTGACACATGGCAGCCTGGACCCTTTGGTGAAACACCTGGATCAGAGCAAACTGGGAATTCTTTGTTAAGGTGCGGCTGCCCAGGGAACAGGATAAAGGTGAGTTAGCCAGAGGGGCACCGTCAGCTGGGAAAGAGATAATTTGCAGAGTCACTTAAAGATCTTTTTAGGGTATCTTTCATATTTTTTAAGAGAAATTTGGCAAAATAATGCAAAGGGTCCAGCGAAATTTCCTGGTGACATTGTGCTGCTGCTGCTTACAGGCCCTTACAGAACAGGGGAACCCAGCTTCAGTATGGGAAATGGGCTATGCTGGATTTTAGAGGCACCAGCTGAAAGCAGTTTGGGGATCTCCCTGGGTTTATGGCCAAGGACAGGACAGGTCTGTCCTCTGGAGTGTCAGGCCCTGCTCCAGCACAGGCAGAAGGACACCGCTGCTGCACCACAGTGCAGAGGGACTGTCAGCATGTGGCACGAGATGGTGATGGAGGTGCTCCAGGATGGGGTGAGGACATCGTGCCATGAAGCAAATCCTGTTTTCTCTGGTACTGCAGAGGCTACTAGCACAGTACAGGTTAATGCTATTGACCCTCTGCCAAACGGTATCCCAAGGAGTCATCACTCACCACTGCCCCTTAACTAAAATTTTAAGGCATTTGTTACCAACTGATTGCCATTTATTGTAAATAAGAACCAGGATTACTGCAAGTCACCTTAGTGTACTGCTCTGCTGGTACCCGCAGCCAAGCACGTTTCAAAGCCCCCACAAAAACCATGGCTACTTGGGACCCCAATACATGGAGCTGGATGGGAACCCACCTCCAGCTGGTGGGAAACTCCTCCACTCCCAGAAACCAACTGGTTCCTGAGGGGAGGTGAGAGCCAAGGAGCCTGGTAGAGCTGCCTGCCTGTAAAATCCCTGCTGGGGAGGACATAACTCACCCCTCCCTGCCAATGGGCCAGCAGCTGACACTGCACAAAAGCAGCTGTCCTGGGAGTCCCCGTGGCTGCTGTTCCCAGAGCCATCCGTGCCCTGGAGCTGCTCTGCAGCCAGGAGTCTCTGTCAGGCTGGCTTTCTGAAGGAAGCATGGCATGCTGTTACCGGGACATCGTTGGGTCCTTCCTCATGAACAATTCCCACTGGTAATGAAGCCAAAACACGTGGGGTGGCTCCCAGAAGCACTGGGATGGAGACGTGTAGTTTGAAAGACATCAACCTCCATGTTCTGGTCAGGAGCTGACCACCAAGCCAAGCACCCATACAGCCCCCAGGCACGGCAGGGATGTTCTGGGGTGACAGATGGACAGGTGTCCTTCCCAGGTCTGCCAACAGCCGAGTGTCTGTGTGGAATCACTGATCCGAACCATGGGTGACTGAGGTTTCCCAGCCCAGCTCCACAGCAGGGCCATCAGGACCTGGCAGCTTGCACACAGTGGGAGCCATTGCCATGCACTGGGCCTCGCAGCTGCTCTGACACAAGGAATCTCCTTCCTCTCTCAGTGCTGCCTTTGCAGAGCACAGTTTTGGACATGTGCATGTGCTAAGTGACTATGTGACACTCTGGTTCCTACCAAAGCTGTGGCAGGTACAAACTGCCAGGACAAACAGCCCTGGGTGGTGCCGATGTCTCCGGAAGGACTGATAGCCTGGGCTGCCCATGATACCTCCCATCTCCCAGCCAAAGCTCTGGAGCACATGAGATAAGCAAGGGCTTCTCCAGCCCACACACCAACTCACCTCTGGTTCAGATGGTGGATGACCCCACCAGAGCTACAGAGCTACAAGACCCAGCAAACCTGAGAAACCTGGGAACAGTGACACTGCCCCCACAGTCCTGCACTGAGAGCACATCACCAGCCTGGAAACTGCAGGCAACCACAGCTCCTCTGTCCTCTCCAGCATGAGCTCTGCCCACACCAAGCCCCCACGGAGAGCCCATGAAACCAGCTGAGGCTCCCCATGTCCACCCACCGAGCAGCTCCATGGCCAAGGAAGGTAGGTCAGAGCTGTGTAGGGAAGAGGCAGATCCACTGGGAGAGTGATGGCACGCCTGGACTGGGAGCCAGGAGCAGCCAAAGGAGCCCTCAGACTGCCTGAACTTTGCTGCACAACACCAGGTCACACCACAGGTCTGCCCCTAAGTCAATTCTCCCTGAATAAGGATGGATCTGTCAGAAAATCTGATCCCGACTCAAATATTGCAGGCGCCAGAGAGATCACTGCCACTTTGGTAAGTGGTTCCAGTGGTTAACTGCCTTCACTGCTGAAATCTGGGCCTTATTTCTGGTCTGAGTTGTCTTCATCCTGTCACCATCACTGGATCCTGGTACATTTTATCTGATAAAGAACTCTCTCCAAATTTCTGTTCCTATACAGGTACTTGCAGATGGTGTTGAAATTACCTCTTAACCTTTCCTCCAATAAACAAATTGAGCTCCTCTTTCTCTAAATCTTTCTCTACAAGGTGTTCTGGGAGCAGCTCCTGGTTTTTACAGCCCTTTCCAGTCCATCATTTTCCTTCCCATACTATGGACACAGAAATCCATGAATCTGAGCCCTCTGAGAGTGGTCTCCATTCCCAAACAGACTGTCACCATCCACACATCAAAAAGACCTTGACAACACCTTCTAGAATTCCTGAATTAAATAATTCAGCCTTGCTGATTCCAACATGTCCACATCTCCTACCTGCTGTTTAATTCGTTGCCTAATTACAGCTGGAATATGAAGAATTCATCATTCTGTGCTGGGATACATCATCTTGCCTTTCCCAGACACCAACACAAGTGTTCACTGAGCACTTCACTTTTTTTCTGTATTAACCATTCTACTATTCCCATACAATAATGAAGGAATGCTGGGGTTAGAATTTGTTAGTTCCTAATAAACTTGTAAAAACCCTTTTCACTATTTGTAATTCAGCTAGTTCCTGTTCAGCCTATTCTGACAGACTTGGGTAAACGTCCCCAAACTGGGAAGCTCTCCACAGGGCAGGCAGTGTTGCTGTCATCAGCTGGGACACCCCTGTCCCCAGTGAGGAGGTGATGGGGGGCTCTCCCCAGCAGCTGTGCTGTGCTGGTGCTCTTACCTCATTGGTGACTTTGTTCCTCAGTTCCTCATCACCATCGTTTACCAAACACATTTAACTTCCTCCCCAGATTTGGCAGGCATGGAACGTGGTCCAGAGCAGCGTGAAGCTCCTTGAGAGCCATGAGCCCAGAACAAACTGGCACAACCCTTTGTGTGGCTGCAGCCACAGCGAGTCTGGGAATGTCGGGACCTGGAATGCTTCCCACAAAGCCAGGAGGGTCACTTTGAGGGCTGTTCACAATTAATCACTCCCGGCGGATGTTGGGCCAGGAGCACTGGCACAGGGTTGAATGGCAGTGGGAGCCTTGCCGCAGCTCCAGCTGGCTGTGATGGGCCACATCGGTGCCACCAGCCTCTGACTGGTGCAGCTCCCAGCTCCTGCCCAGCACTTAGTCATTACTCTATCATGTTGCTGTTAATTTTATCACTTTTTACACACACACAGACACAGCTGCACAAGCCACAGCAGCACCAGTGCAGGCAGCTCCCTCTGCCTGTCCTTGTCCCTTCTATCAGGACACAGAGTGAACAGTTCACATTTCCTCTCAACCCAGACTGACACATTTTAAGCAGCAAAACGTTCCTTTTCATTTTAACTTTTTCGTACCCAGTAAAATATTCTTTAAACACTTCTAATTACGCTTTACTTCCCCCCCCACCTTCAAGTTCCTTCTCCCTAAAGATCTGGCATGTAATTGCTTCCAGCTTGGTGAAACTGTCTCAGATACGTTTTTATGTGCATGTGTCTGTGTATGTGTGTGTTTAATACTCTGATTGAATTTTACTCTGCCTGAATACCAGCACAACACACTCAGGTTACTTTTACCTAAGCCAGTACTGAATTTGTTTTGGTGACTCATTAACCCCATCAGCTGAGATGGAGTAATGGTGGCAGTCCCCATGGAGCTGCCCTGCTGTTTGGAATCACACTTCAGAAGGTCCAAGGAAATTCTACTGCAACTTGGCAAAGCCCTTCAGTAACTTTCACCACAGTGTCATTTACACTCCAACAGCTCAGAAACGTTTCTGAGGCACCCAAACTGAGGTGCTGGGAATAAGCAGTGGGAGCAGACGAAGGAAACACAGTCTGTGTTCCAGACCTCTCTCCTGGTCTGTTACTGTGACCAAAGGTGTCACTTACGGTCCTTGCAGAAACTTGGAAAAGTAAGCTGCAGAAAATGTACAAGTAACACTGTCTAACACACCACCCAGAACAGCTCCTGTGCAGCTGGACAGTCCCCATGAGATTCCTGCAATGGTGGTGGGAGATGGACAGTCATGATGGGCAGCACTGACACAGATCCCCATTTGCATGTGCAGGCAGAGCAGGAACCAAGGTCTGAGACAGAACTACAGGAGGGAAGGAAGTAGAGCCAGAACTTTCTGGACTTGCTGTGGAGTGTGGACCATGACTAGCACTGCAGTGACTGATGGAGAACAGTCCCTGTCTCCAGCTCCTAAGCGTAGATGGGAAAAGGCCATTCAGGGATGTTGGAATTGTATTTTCCTACATAACTCCTGTTTCTAAAGCCATTCACTCACACCATGCTTCAACCCACCTGCTCTGCCCATGAAAGTTGCTGGGCACATGGCAGCACAATCTCCCAGGGTGCAAGGGGACAGAGCAAGCCCTGCTCTGTCTGGAGAACAGGATGGCTCTGTCCTTTGCCTGCTAGTGATGGGTTTTTAGTGATGACCTTCCTCTGGGGCACCTCCCTGTCCAGCAGAGCACAGATCCCAGGCACTGGCCCCAAGTACCGATGGCAGATGCAGGGCTGGACGGACTCACCGCTGGAGCGGCTGCCGGCACGCAGGGATGAGCTGGGGCTGTGTGACAGCAAAGGACAGGAGTCTTGCCTGCAGCAAGTTGCTCCCCAGCTCCTCTCCCTCCTGCAGCACAAAACTGGGCTATATGGAGGAGAAAACTTGGTTTGCTGGAGAAGGTCCTCAGTCCACCCTGAAGAACACCAGCCACCCCTCCAGCCCTGCCCTCCCTGGTAGTGTGGGACAAGTTATTTACGCTGAAATTTTCACAGGTGGCCACAAAATTACACCCTCGTTGCTTTTCCAGGTGCCCTGTGCAAGGCACCCTGAGCCAGATGCTCTGGAATGCAGGATGCTGAGAGCTACAGCCGCAGCTGCAGGGCCTAGCTGCTGCCCCATGCCCACCTGGCTGCCCCGTGCCCACCTGTGCCCACCTGGCTTCCTCTGTCACCTCCACCAGCCCTGGGAAGGGCTCTGATCACCACAGCACTCTGATGCCTTGTGCTCCTCTCTCCCTGCTCCTCTCCTCCACCCCTTCTCCGAGGCCTTTTCCCTGTTTAGCCCTGCACTGCACAGTTCCTTTAGTGTTCTGGCAAGGAATAAGTGTATCAATTCCCAGTAATTATCTCTAATTAGGGTTAGTGATTATACTGTTGGGTCAGAGAAAATCAATCTCTGGTTTCCCATCAGGAAGGGCAGGGAGAGCTGGGCTGCGGAGGGAGGAAGCACTGGCAGCTCCCTCTGTGCTCTGATCCCTCCCATGAGCCTCTCCCTGCCCACACGTCTCTGGTGCTCCCAGTTACAGGAGCAGGAGCTGTGTGGGAGCTTTGTCTGAGTGGTGGCTGCCAGGGCACAGACTGCCTCCATCGTTGGTTGGGACGAGGTGGGGGAGAGCAGAGTCAGGGCCGGAGGCACCGCGGGCCCAGCGGATGCTCTAAGCCTCACACACACTGCGCATCCCTGCAGGATGGGGAGGCACCGGCAGGTCCTTCCCTTGGGGCTGTGGGGGCTTGTGCCCCGTGTGGAGGCACAATGCAGCATGATGGAGCCACAGAGGCTCCCCTAAAGGGCACAGTGGAGGTCCTACATATCCTCTAGGCACAGGATTCACCCAGTGACAGGATTCACCCAGAGACACCTTCCACTAGATCAGGATGCTCTAAGCCCCATCCAACCTGGCCTTGGACACTTACAGGAATGGGGTAGCCATAGCTCATGAGGATCAGCAACTAAAAGGGTCTCACAGAGCAGAGTGTTTGCTTTGGGGACTTGGGATCCAACCTACAATGCTGAAAAATCCCCAGAACTACTATTCCAGTCACTGATACCAACCCTTGCCTAAAACAGCCTCTAACAACATGTTCCGCCTGCTCTGAGTGCCTGGGACAGGCTCTGAGCTCTGAATGACAGCAGTGGTGAAAAGAGCTAAAAAAAGGCCAAGTTCATGAGAAAGAAAAAGCAATTCTTGGGCTCCAGAGTTGGGGCACAGAGTTAGTGGATACTTTTGGCACTTTCAGCTTCATCTCTTTGCCTCAGTTTTCCTTCTTTAGAAAGAATCATAACAGCTGAGATAAACAGGTTACAATGCTTGGAAATATGACATTCATAACTCTAGCATAACCTAGTAAATAAAACCTTGAGCTGATCCAGCAGAATCTTGGCCCTCCAGGCTTCTGTCCAGCACCAGAACCAGGCACCAAAGATTGCTGGTCCTGTCCTGTCTCATGTCATCCTGCCTGGCTCCAATCACAGTCCTCCTCTCCCCATGGAGTCCTGACAATCTCTAGCTTCCACTCTTGAACCCTTGAACCAACAGCTTCAGCCTCACATTTGGATTCATCCTCCTCCTTCAGACACCCATATAAACATTCGTAAGAGGTTTCCACATGAATGTAATGGTGAATGTATAATATTTATAATATACATATGAATTTGCAGTATTTAATACATGATTCATGATCCAAGATATTAATTACAGATAAATTTTAGTAAATCTCTCATCTCGGTTCCATCTTCAGACTACAAACAACCCTTTAACACATTATTGGGAAGGGCAGAGGTCCCACACAGAAGAACAGACAGAACCTCACCCTCTTCTTTTCTGTTCAGCATCCCCATATCCGAGTTACAGAATCTCAGACTGGTTTGGGTCCAAAGGGACATTAAAGATCATCCAGTTCCACCCCCTGCCCCAGCCCTTGGCTGAACAGTAGTGGCTAATGTTGGACTTTTCCAATTGGACTCCACAGAAAGCCAAGTGAGCTGAAATCACGGCTGGAGGGAGGGATGATGTGTCCCCACAGCAGTGACTGAACAAGCTGTGCAGGGGCACTGCCCCCAGCCTGGTCCTGAGCAGCCCCTCAGGCTGAGGGGCAGCACTGGGGGCCCTGCTCTGGCTTTCGTTCTGCTGCCCAGCTCCCAGGGACCACAACCCAGCGCGGAGTGGCACAGGATCCTCCCTCCGAGTGGGACACATCGAAACGATGCACAGCAGCCATGGATTTAAGAGCACGTGCCACACATCATGCAGGTAACAGAACAGCCACTGGACTATGGGCAAATCCAGGGGGCAGAAAATTCCATCTGGCTTTCCCTACAAAGCGTGGAGCATGTGTAACTTGGGAAGTCCCCAGACACATGCCAGGGCAGGGTGACACAAACTGCTCCAGCACCCACAGGCAATTTGCTGGCAGGAAAAGCAACTTTGTTCCAGAAGTGTGTGCTGAGCTTTCCCTCCTCAGTCCCCAAATTCCCTGCTCTGACCTGAAGAATCTGTTGCACAACCAGGCAGGAGCTGATCCACCAGCATCCTGTCTGCCATGACCTGCGCCACCCTGCTCTCACTGCTCTTCTTCCCTCAATGTCATTGTCCCCCATGGCGAGCAGTGGTGTGCCAGGGAAACAGGTTTTCCCTTTTCTTTGTTAATTCTTCCCTCATTACATTTGAAATTCCACAATCAGTGTGCACTGTAATTGTCGAATTTGATGCTAATGATTAATGAATTAAACATGGATCCATCAATTAGTCCTCGGAGAATAATTCTGCATAAAGCAGCGGATAATGTAATTACAGTAACAAAGATAATGAGATGTTAACATCGACGGAGCCCGACGTGACATGATCACAGCAGGCTCAGCAACCTCGGCCTGGGGGAGCCAATCCCTCACTCTGCAGAGGCAGAGCATCGGGGGGCACGGGCCTGGCAGAGGGGGGGCCACCACTGCAGTGCTCCCCCAGCACCGGCACCAGCACTGTGCTCTCGTCCTGCCTGCCTTGTGCAGACACTCCTGGCCATCCGCTCCGGAAGCCACAGCGGAGCTGCCAGGCAAAGGAAGCCAGCAAAGATCCCGAGCTGCCTGGACAGCCAGCACTAACCCCTGCCACCCTGGTGTTCGGGAGAGGCTGAGACCAGTGCAGGCTCCCTCCCACCACCACATCTGGTACACGGGGCCAGGGACAGGCACCGTGCCACAAGCCAGGAACTCCCCTGCCCATATTGTGGAGCTGAGAGTCAGTGCCAGCACACTGAATTTGGCCCTGGGACAGACTAGGGCCTCATCACCTCAGAGCAAACGCAAGCATCAGCCAAGCCCTGCGCCCCAAGCAGTGGTTCCCACCACTACCCACTCCAGAACATGCTCTCCCTGGGCTGCAGGAGTGATGCTGCAGAAGGAGGAGGAAGAGGAGGAGGGCTCACACCCACCAGCCCCAACACACGTCAGACCATGTGGATTGTTCCTTGGGGTGAAAAGAATTGAACAGTATTAACCCCTTCCAGCTTCTCTCCCACCAAAAACCTTCCAGTGCTTGAGCTCACATCCCTGCACGAGTCCAACCACCCCATCCTGCTTGGCCTCCCCAGCACTGGGGATGCTGCTGCTCCCTCTGCTCTGCTGCATCACTCAGCAGCACATCCCATGAGAGGATCATAGTCCTCAGAGAGTTGGAGAGTCCCTCACGAGCCCCCAGAACTGGGCAGAGCTTTTCCCTTTAGCCTGCTCCCCTCACACTGTGCTCTGGCTCTCCTGTGTTTGCTATCAGGAACTGCCTCCAGTCGCTGCCTGCAACCACAGCCATCTCAGTCGGCATTGCTGCAGACTCCTCCTTCACTTCACTTCCCACTCCAAGGCAGGTTTCCCAAGGTTCACCTCCTCGGCATCCTCTGACATCATTTCGCTGTGATGCAGGGCCAGGGAGCAGCTTGTGTGCTCTGTGCATGGCCATGTTAAGTGCAACGTAAGCACCTGCACAGGTGTCATGGACCATGGTCCCAGGACCTTCCTGCCCCTCTCCCCTTTGCTAACACTTTGTAAGTCCTCAGGGCATCTCTGTGGCTTCCTCTGGGCAGTAGGAATTCATCCAATCTAAAATAAATCCAAGTCTGACCACAGTAAAGTCACCTTCTTTAATGGTTCAAATACCAGGGCACAATCATGACTGAGCTCTGAGTCCCTGTAGGTTTCACAAACACAAGCTCCTTCCTCATTCCTACTGTATTTAGCTTATAGTTGTCTGTACCAGGCATTATTTTGAATCCTCACCAGAGTGCTGCATCTGTGTATTTCATCCACACATACCCTGCCCATACAGGACACGATAAGACAATGAATTTTTTCTGTCTCCCCTCTATGTCCCTGGTTTTTCCTTGCCCCAGGTAAGGACTGTGTGTGTGGTGGACATCAGCCAGCACACTCACTTACCTTGGCAGAGCTCAGGTCACAGAGGAACCACAAACACATGTCCTGCACTCTAAGCACAGGCCACCTGGGTTTGCCCAAAGGCTCCCGGGGCAAGACAACAAATCCCTCAGGTCTCCAAAACTCATGTCCTCAGAGGATTAACTTGTGACTGGCAGAGAACTGCAAACTTTCAGGTGCTTCCTCTCCAGTGCCCAAAGCACGTGACAGAGTCCCTGTAGGTTTCACAAACACAAGCTCCTTCCTCATTCCCACTGTATTTAGCTGGGCAAACATGCCAGGCCCATCCCCAGCTTCAAAGTAACAGCCTCATCCTCAGCTCCAAAGGTGGCAAAACTGTAAGGTCGCTGCTACTTTGAAGTTGGGCAGATTCTCCACCAACTCCAAATCCAGCCCTAGGAATTGCACAGGGATATGAGCATGTCACATCTGAGGCTTTGTGTCACTTGGTGACTGCATCTGCTGCATCTGGGTTTGGAGGCATTAGAGCAAGTTGAAAAAATTCCTCAAAAAGCCCTTTACTGATTATGTATCAGGAGAAAAAACTTTGTGGCATGGCAGACACACACCAGGCCAGGCCAGGCCACTCACATCTGGTTACAGCTGCTATCCTAGTGCTGATTTCCATATGGACACACCTGCTCTGGGCAGAACACAGCACTACTCTGCTCAGGGCCCATGAGAGGACAGCGAACAGGGGATCCACAGATTCTACCTAGAAAGGATCATTGTAGAGCTGGTCCCATCCCTTGCACACACACATGCAGTGACACCCACAAGCTGGAGTAAAGTACATCTCATGAAAAGGGAACTGATTTCATTCTAGAGGCTTCAGGCACTGCTAAATCCACTCACTCTCCAGATAAACTATCCCAAAATTAATTACCCTCCCTGCTAGGAAACTGCATCTCCTCTCTGTGTAAACTGCTCTAACTCCAGCTCCCACACCCTGTGCCTGCTCCAGCACTGTCACTCAGACTGAAAGGCCTCCTGCTGCACTTGCTCCTGGTTTTCCAGCAGCAGTGATCAGTAATCCAGACACATCCCAACCTGTCCCTGAGAGCCCAACAAGACTGAGAGGGCTGCTGGGAGCAGGATATGGGGTTACCTGAACAGTTGGTTTGACATCAGCATAAGCTCTTCTGTGGTTTGAATCCCTCCCCCAGCTCCAATATCTCCACTAAGAGAGAACTCAGCCAAGGTGCCCTGGACACGCTGGTAGAGGAGTGTCCCTGCACAGAGGCAGGAACTGTCCCCTCGCTGGGGCACGTTGAGGGTGTGTGGTGGTGGTGAAGTGACAGTGTACAGTGGAGAGCTGTGGTAGGGAACAGGCAGCGCTACACATCCCCACTCAGAACGGATGGTTTATAGGGTCCACAGATGAGTTCTGATTCGACAGGAACAGCAGTTTGGCTTCAAAAAGGCTCGTTATGTCTCCCTTGGCATGGGCAGAGCACAGAGATGTTACTGTGCCCCATCCCTTGTGTGTATGCAATGCCAAGGATCCAACCAGCTCCCAGCACTCGGCCCCGCTGCACCTACCCCACATGTCCTCAGTCCCAGGACACTCTGAAGCACCATGCTGACAGCACCCTGGACATGGGCACAGCTGGGGCACAGGGCAGGAGTGAACAGGACAGAGATGTGGCACCGAAGTTCACCCTCAGCGGCAGTACCAGATTCTGAAGGATTTCTGTGATCAGCAGCACCACAAGCACTCCCCTCGTCATCCCAAACGATGCAGTTCCCATACCCTGTGCACTAGACTGTGCCAACAGCTGGCTGGAAAGGAGGTGTGGGGAAACTGCTCATCCTGGTCCAGGACACCAGCCCCAAGGGGGAAACATGGGCAGAAAAGTCTCAAGTTCAACAGCTTCTGCAGACAGAGTGAGAACCTCCCATGGCAGGAGCAGCAGGAGGAGGGTGGCAGGAACTCTGTGAGAGGAGGAGCATGGCAGGAGCTCTATGAGATGAATGTCACAGGCACTCAAGAGACCAGTCTCCCAGCCTCCCTTCACCACGCTCTGGGGCAGCTGCCCCACTTCAGTATGCACATGCAGTGTTAACCCCAAACCAGCCCCTCACCATTTCTCCAGGGGAAAGCAAAGAGGAAAAGAGGTTCACAGAAAAGGACAGAAACAGAGAAGAACTTGCCAGGGATCAAGAGCCATCTCAGGTTGGGATTTCCTCTGGTTTAGGGAGCAGCAGCTTTCCCCACATGCAGCAAGTCATCAGCCTTGACTCTCTCAAGGAAGCTCCTCAAGGTTTCACGCCACCAGTTAAGCCCTTTGACTTTCTTCTGTCCTGAACACCACTAGCACAAAACCCCAACAGGAGCTTACCTGGGACTTGCACAGAAATGCCAACATCCACCGAAGGGATTCCCCAAGGGTGGAAAAAACAAGACACTTCAGGAGGGATTTTGTTCCCCGCTCAGAAAAGCAAAGGGCTGCTGATGTATCAAGGGAAGGACAGATGCCAGCTCTGTGTCTCCCACACCAGCTCTTACCTGTGCCACCCACACCTGCTCTTACCTGTGCTTCCTGCCAGCTGTGAGCTGCTCCTCTCCTTGGCCAGCCCATTGGCCTTGGGGCTGGCACCGGGCGCTGCTGCCGTCGTGGCCCTGGGGAGCCGCTTGCCTGGGACCTTCACTGTAGTTCTCAGCAGATCGATCTCCTTCCCATGGACATTCTGCATATAGTCCTGGAGCAGAGAGGCAGAAGGGTTGAAGAGAGCCAGAAGGTTGCCTCGGTCCCACACACTCAGCTACCCTCTCATCCACAGAACCAACACTAAACACAGATCCATCTGCTCCCCAATCTCCAAAACTAGCACTAAACCCAGGTCCATCAGCTCCCCCATTCTCAGCATCAGCACTAACCCCAGATCCCATTCACTCCCATGGGAACTGTTCACAGGCAGGTGCTAGCCAGTGACTTGAAGTGATGTGGGAGCTCAGCACATCCTAGTATCTCTTGGATTACATCAAAGCCTCATGGTGGGCCAGAGGTGAAAGACCCCAGCACTCTCTCAGTGCCTGGAAACTGTTTCCTGACAACAGAAATACAAAGCTCTGACTCTAACCTGCCCAGGACTAGCTGGTGCTGTGGAGCTGGCTATGGAGAAGAGCCAGGTCTCACTATCAATGCCCAGCACAGCTCTCATGTGAGTAACACTGGGACACTGCCATGGGCAGTTGGATGCCAGGACAATGCCATTTGGGAGAGCCTACTTGGGGATCAGAGATCAGACTGAGCCAAAGCACACAGGCAGCCAGCAGCTCCTCCTCCCTGTCATCCCTTGCTTGTTTAATTACAGCACTCAGCTGCAACAGCTAATAACATAACATAACATAATCAAAGGGATACCTGGAAATTTCCTCTCAGGTCACAGCTGGGGTAAGTAAAGGCCAAACCAACACAACTCAAGTAATTCCCTTGCACATTCACTTGCAGAGTTTCCTGTTACTCGAAGCTTGATCCTTCCACCATTTCATCTGGTGGACAATTTATTACAGAGCCAAAACCCTACATGCAGACTGTAACCATCACTCTGCCCTGTCTCCTCATAGCATCTCAGCTTTCAGTCAGAATGAGGGTGCAGACCTGCAGCCTCTCCCGAGTGCTGTGTCTCTTCCTGTGCCTCCCACCCCTCCCTGCCCCTCGGGGCACCATGATTCTCCCCCAGCCCTCTCTGATGGGCCCAGCTCTTCCTCAGCTTGTGACCCCAGAAGGGGAAGACGCAACCAACATGACAGAGGGGAACTGCTCTGCCCTGCTCCTGAGCAGATGCCGAGGAAGCACGAACCAACAGTGGAGCTTGAGGCTTCAGGAGGAACAGGGAGGTGGGGACACCCTCCCCGGGCTCCTGCACTGCCATCGGGAGGATCCACAGCTGTCCAGGGCTGCGGCTGCTGCAGGGAGTTTAGGCTTGCTCCAGTTCACAAGGAGGTCACCAAAAAGATTAACTCAGAGCTGGTCCCTCTCTGATTCCACATTCAGGTAGACAAAGACATGAACAAGCTCAGGTTAAGAGTAACAAGCCTCCTTCCCATCCTGGCCCCAAGAGCAGGTGACAGGGGCTATGCAGGTCATGCTCTGTGCTCTCAAGTACTTGCAAGCGTCACAGCCTCCCAACAGCATCTCCAGTCCATGCTTTGAACTGTTCTCTTTCCACTGACCCCCGTGCAGGCATCCCTTCCTCACAGCACCCCCCAGTCATGGGGCATGGGGGCAGCACATCCTCCCATGCTCCCACCAGCCAAGCAGTCTGGCCTTAAACCTTGGCACTCACCTTCCACTGCCTCAGGTGACTCTGAGACCATCAGCCCAACCAAACACCACAGTAGGCTGCTCCCAGCTGGGAGGGGACCTGGTAGCAGCCCTGGCCGGGGACCCTCGGATGGGCTGGAGGATTTTCCCTCACTCAGCACAACTGCGGCGGTCGCCGGCTGCCTGCCGGAGCGAGCGGTCACCGGCGCTCGGCTTTTATTACCCGCCATAAAACAGCAATTTCTTCCCAAGCCTCCTCGCTAATTACCCAGCCAGTTCTCTCATTTCATTTTATTACTGGAATTAACAACGAGTTCAAAGCGTGGAAAGCTATTAAGATGTGTGATTAAGCCACATTCAATTAGTTTCTACAAACAATTTAATTGATGTTGCAGATAGAATTAACAGAAGGTGATTGTGTGAATGGCTCCACTGGCTGCAAAATGGGAGCTGCTTCCCCAGCTCTGCGCAGCGCGGCCGGCGAGGCTGAGCTCAGCCACGCGCCTTCCCAGCAGCAGAATTCTCTCCAAGGCTTTGGGGAAGTGATGGGAAACTGCGCCAGGCTCTTCACACAACTTGTTCTTTTCCTGTCACTGAACACACTCACGGAAAGGTAAAAACACCGATGCCACAAGGAAAGCCATGCTGAACCCAGGGATCAGGCCCCCAGCACTCCTGCCTCCAGCTCCAGCATCCTGCTTCTCCCTGAAACCACCAATTGCTCCGGAGCAGAGGTGAAGGTGGCACCTCAGGGCAGGAACACACCAACTGCCCCACAGGACCCGAGCACAGGTCTGGGCTGGTGGTCAAGGCAGATTCACTTCCATCAGGAAGTCAGAACCCCTGAGTCCAGGGCTGGGCCCAGCTCACCACCACAGGCTCCTCCAACCTGTGACTGCAACCCTGTGGTTTACACCACACTCCTGGTGAAGAAACTTCCAAGTGGGCCTGGAGCTGCCATGATCCAGACTCAGAAATAGGCTGAGTGCTGAATGCCCAAAAGGGAGAGAATGTAACAGAGAGGGAAGAGAAGAAGTCAAGGCAGGAACTACCCTGACTCATGCCAAGGAACAGGCACTGAGAGCACAAAAGCAGCGCAAAAATGCTCTGGGGCCTGAACATCCTAATGGACCGGGAAACACTCTCTTCCTGCAGGGCTCAGCCTGCCCTCAGGGACCCCTCTGCTGCACCCAGAATTCTGCCATCCCTCAGATATGTAGCAGCACAGGCAGGAGCCCATTCCAAGGTAGGAATCTTCAGGATGCCATTAGATGTCCCCTCTAGCCCCCAGCTCCCCTCACATATACCTGCCAGCTTGGGAGCTGCTGCCACAGAGAAGTGAGAGGGGAGCAGGCTGTACAGCAGGTACCACAGGAAAGGGGAGGCAGAGGGGCTCTGCTGACCCACACAGCATGCTGCCCCTTTCCTGCACACAAAGCCACAGGAAAGCACAGAACACAAGGGTGGGTGATAAGAGTCCTTTCCCCAGTTCTCAGGGAGGCAATGCCACAGGGGAGCACACAGAACCCCTACCCTGCAGCAGCCAAGATGGGCAGCCCCATGCTCTGTGCCTACATGTAATCAGCCCTTGCTGTCGGTAAACATGCCAGGTGATACAACACCCATCTCAGGTGCAAGGTTCAGAGCTCCCCATGGAAACTGGGGAGGAGAGGCCCAGCTCATACTGCCCTCAGCAATGGACCATGGATTACCAGTGGCACCAGGCGGAAGCAAACCATATTTTTGCTCGGGGCAATGCAGTAATGAAATGAAAGACTGAAGAAGTGCAGGAAGGAAAGCGAGTGGCATCAATCTTGATCACCCTCTGAGGAAGGAGTGGTGTAAAAAGGAGAGAAACCTGGTGTGGAACAACAGCATCTGAGAGTGGTTAAACAACAGCCCAGAAATTGCTCTGCCTCTACAGCTGATGGTAATAACAGCCCATGGTGGAAATGTGATAAAGCCACACACGTG
Organism: Pachyramphus minor; assembly: GCA_013397135.1. Taxonomy (NCBI): domain Eukaryota; kingdom Metazoa; phylum Chordata; class Aves; order Passeriformes; family Tyrannidae; genus Pachyramphus; species Pachyramphus minor. The sequence continues at coordinate 39,710 of VYXB01005988.1, forward strand.
TGAGCACATACACAGAGACGGCAGCAGCAGCCATTCCCTTCCAGTCCGGGGCTCCAAAGATGAAAAAACAGGGTTACAAAGTTAGGGAACTGCAGGCCACAGCATGGTATGGAGATCAAGGACTAAAAGAAAAAGCTCCCACAAATTAGGGAGAGGGGATGCAATGGCTGGGTCTCCAGTGCAAGGACAGAAGGGTCCATGGATCATGGTCTCAGCAGCTGGACAACCGACCACAGCAAGCCCTGGAGCTAGGGATGCAGGGTTAGCAATGCAGAGAAGGACTCTGAGGCTCCAGGCACTCCAACATCACATGTCCAAGGATATCAGGGACAGACTGAGGGCCTCTGAGCCTTCACAAGATCTGCAGCACCTTGTCCTTCTTCCTGCAGCCCCAGAGGGTGCTCCAACAGCCCTAAATTGCCCTGTGCTCCCCAGCTGCTGCCCATCTGTCTGTTCTGCAGCAGCACGTCCTCTCAGAGGTGCTGGGGCCTGTGTCACAGGTGTGTCTGTCCGCGGTTGCTGTCGCAGCAGCAAACTGTGCTCAAGAGGGAACGGGGAAGAAGCCATTAGCCCCACAGTGGGGAGGCGACAGAGATGGATGGGGCGGCAGCTGCGCGCCCGAGCCACGCGGTGAGGAGGATCAGCCCCGCACCGATGGCAGCTCAGCTCGGCAGGCTCTGCGCAGGCACCTCGTCTCCATTACCCAATACCTAGCAGCCAGGAAAATTATTCCACACCCAAATGGCACCATCAGTTGTGGTTGCACAGAATTCCCTGCCTGCTCCTCACCCGGCTGTGGGGTGGCAGCAGCCCCTGCTTTAATGGACTGAGCAGGCAAAGAGGAGAGCTGCAGCTCCTCGACACAGTCCTGCACAGAGTGTGTTCCCTCCAGCTATTCCCACCAGCCTGGCACTGCACAAACAGCCTGCAGGAGAGGGAAGGGGTCTCCTTCAGACCCTGGTAAAAAACAGCTCTACTGAAAACACTGCCCTGGAGGGAGCCAGAGCTGAACTCCTGTGCGGTGGAGAGGGTACAGCCCAGGGCTCCCACCGACTGCCAAACCCTTCCCCAGTCCCTCTCTGTCACCATGCCTGCTGTGAGAGCATCTGCAGCAGCAGCCACAGAATGAAGGACACTGCTCTGTTCCACCCTGCTCCTCTCAGTACTCACATGCAAGCTGGGGTGGTAGGTGAGGACGCCGTTGTCACACAGCGTCACATACTTCTTCTTCCACTCCTTGTTGAGGGACTTGCCACTACGTTTGAGGAGAATGCCCTGAAAGAGAAGAGTCAAGAGTCTCACGCTGTGTTTGGTCCAGGCACCTCCCGCTCCGCTTCAGCACTGCCCCTTGGAGACTGGTCTTGGAAAAGACACAAAGAGCAGACTTAGGAAAACATCTTCTAGGTTGGCTTTTCCCACAGACAGCCCCCCTCCCTCTGAGGGATGAGGTCTCCACGTGCCAGCACTGATGCCCAGGTCCTCTGAGCAACCCATCACATCCTCTGGTGTCCTGAATCATTCCCTAAGCAAGTCGTCCTGTGCCGAAGGGCAGTGCCCACACATGGCAGAATAGCAACCTCCCTACCACCAACACAGCTGGCTCCCAGACCTTCACCCCCCACCCAAAGCGCAGAGGAATGGTCGAGGCAGGGACAACAAGGGGACAGGTGGGGGCCGACTGAGGGACAACACTCCAAATACAGCTCTCCCAAGGGATGCACATTCTCTCGCCTGCTTGCAATTCTTTCTGGGAGCTGCCAAACAGAGCTAGGGACACATTCCAGGAGAGAAGGAAGGTCCTGGGTAATTGAGGGGTTGGTTCACACCCTCTTCTCATCAGGATTTCACATGAGACCCATCTTGTGGTCTCTGGCACAGTCACACTCCCAGGGCTGGGAAACGACTGCACTCACATACCCTGAACTCCCTCTTCCCACCAGGATAACCCGGAATCAATTCCACTGATCTGAACCAAAGCTCAGAACTTAGACCCTCCTCATCCTTTCCCCATTCACTTCTGCCTCCCCAGGAAATCTGCCTCCAGCAGCAATCCATCATGTACCAGGTAAGGGCAGAGGTGGAGAGGCAGAGGGAAGCTGGAGCAAGATGCCAGATGCAGGGACTCCAGAGCAGGGAGAAGACATCAAGCATTCTGCTGGCAGTGAGGGAAGGACAGCATGGAGGGACAAAAGTAAGAATGAATAATGGAGTCTGGGAAAAAGGCTGGATCTATCAAATGTCAGGCCTGGGCCCTTGGAAATCACTATCTGGACAGACACCCAGACTGGCTGTTCCTAACATGGCAAAAATCTGGGCCCCAGGCCAGCCCCTCCTCAAAAACCTGGGCAGAAAGTCTCAGCCCTGCCAGTCTCAGCATATTTGGGGGCCCTGTCCCAGTGCCTGGAGACTGGGCTGCTGCACCCACACGGTGGACTGGCCCAGCACAAAGTGGTGGGGTTTGGCACACACAGAGGGGACAACACTGCCAGACGTGACCGTGAAATCAGAGATAAATGGTGCACAACAGGCAGAAGTACTCCATGACTGCCCCAGCTCAGGGCTCGGGAAGCAAACAGAGGAAAAGGAGCTATCTCCTGCTCATCCAGCGAAACAGAGCAGCGAGGGAGAAGCTGTGTGTGGGCAGGATCGGATCCCTTGCCAGGATCAGATCCTTCGCCCTCAGGAGCTCCGAGGGGATGGGACAAAATGCTCACTCAGTGGCAGTCAGAAGGTGCTGATGGAACACGCTGTGGAATGTGGCAGCTGACCAGCAGCTCCTGCTCTGCTGACATCTGCCAGGGGACAAACAATGACCCTCGGAATCACAGCCAGACACTCACACCAGACAAATATGTGGAAAAGTCACAGCAAGGAGTGATGGGAAAATAACAAGAGGACAGCAGAGCAGCCAATGCCAGCTGGTGCAGACGGGACAGCAGAGGAGCCTGGTCCTACCCTGGGTAAGACGCAATATCTGATGGCTATGCTGACACAGCATTTTTAGCTTTCTGTCAGTACTTTAACTGAGCAGCAACACCCTTAAACACCAGCTGTACAAAATCCAGAGCCAGTAAAGGATGGAGTGAAAACTGGTCAAGTGCAAGGTCTCAAAGCATATCCACGACCAAGAACAAGTGTGGTCATAAATGGTAAACCTGTGTCCAACATTTGTTCAGTATTTTTCAAACAAATCTGCTTCAGACCAGGGTGAAGTTACTGATCTGGCTCAAAGCCACTGGGTGAAATTCTCTGGCTTCTGGGTGTGACAATTCCTTTCTGACCATGAAGATCCCTTCTGGGTATGTAATAACCCCTTCTGGGCATGATGATCCCTTAAACCCAGCTTGGTTCCACAGCCTGACAGCTCCAGCTACCTCTCCTCTCCTCAAGACACAATTGCGCCTTGATGTTACAGAACATCTACTTCAACACTCCCAGACTGCCCCAAAATCATGCTGCCTGCAGAGAAGAGTTTGGCTGCAGTTAGTTCAGCCTCAAACCTGGAACTTGGCAAACTAAGAAGCACAACCAGACTCAGAGCCAGAAAGGAGGACCCAGCGCTGCAGCCCATTTTTGTGAGCCAGGAGGCACAAGAGTCCAAAACCAGGAGTAACTACAGGGTGTAAATAAACACCTCATGCAATACAATGGCTTTCTGCCCATGGCCGAGGCCATCCCCTCGTGCTCCCAGTCCTGGCCAGGGTCCTCACAGCTCCAAGACCAGCACGGCCCCTGTGTTCCTCAATCTCCCTCTGCACCTCCTGGGAAGACTTACAGCAAACAACTCTTCCACAAGTTTCTTCCCATATAGAAGTCACACGCAAAGCATAGGAGCAGCCAGAGCCAAAAGGCAGGAGAGCCCGACCCTCTTCTTTTTCCCACTGTTCCTCCCTCTCCCGGCATTCCGTGGGCCGCACTGGGCTGTGCTGCTGCACAGTAAAAGCAGCAGCAGCAATATGCAGCGTAATGAAGCAGGGAGCAGCGATGGCCCCCAGAGGACTCGTTTACTCCACAAATCTCCCTTCCACTCACTTTTTGCTAAGAATTTTAACACCAAACTTAATTGTAAAGTCGCGTATTGATTGGAAAATGCAAATGGCAATTTAAATGTAATCTAAGCTCCCAGCATGATCCCAGCTCCCAAGGAGGAGGAGTCACCTGCCTTGGGCCTTGCTGGAGTGCACGGCCCGAGTGGAGCCAGGCCAGGGGCCGAGGGACCCCCAGGCTGCTGGCACACTCCATGCAGCCCTCCCAGAAAGATCTGGTAGAGGTGCAATTAGGGTTTCATTCCTGGCAACAAACAGCTGGGAAAGCTTCGTCTCCCAGCCCAATTAACCCACTTCTTGGAGACAAGCGTCCAGCTATGAGGGAACTCTTCCAGCCTTGCAGGACTATTGCTGAAAGGACACTGTGGCACAGAGATCCTGAGTCAGAGCACCCCCCACACAGGCACCAGTTGTCCCTGCAGCCCAGAGGGAGCAGAGGTGCTGTCCCAGGTGTTGAGGGGCCTCAACACTCTCTTTTCCAGGTGTGTTTCCCCAACACATCTTTTGCAGATGTACATTAAGGGAGACAGATCAGGTCACCCAGAGGTGCTGTGCTGGAGAAGATGGTGACAAGTGACCACCAGGCACCTTGTTGTGGTAGCACCTGCCCCTTCTCAGCGAAGTCTCCCCAAAGTTTCTCCTTTCTGCAGCACCCAGCCCAGCTTCCCACATCCTGGCTCCATGCAAACCCCAGACCTGGTGCGCTGATGGGGCTGCCAGCACTTCCCAGTGCTTGTTCTGTCCCCACAGAGCCCAGGAAGGGGTCGTGGGTCACAGGAGTCACAGGGGAGTCTGTCAGGCAGCCAACCCACTGCCCTTTCAGCCACCGCTTGACAATGTAACCATGGACTAGCCTCGTTCTTCCAAGCAGAAGAACTCAGCTGCTCCCAAAGTGACGTGCCAGTGGCCCCAGCACTGAACACAGATGTGCTGCCACCAGCCCAGTGGTGCCCACACCAAGGAAACACTGGACACATACTCAACAAGAAGGTCCTGCGTTAGTTGCTCTCCTACTGCCCTGCAAAGAGACAGCAAGCAACTAGACCTNCACTCAACAAGAAGGTCCTGCGTGGTTGCCATTCACAGCCCCAAACCCACTGGCTTCTCTGCTCTTACAGCTGAGCAGGACCATCAGGCTGTAAAAGAGCAAAACTAACTAAAGATTCTGCTCTCCTACTGCCCTGCGAAGAGACAGCAAGCAACTAGACCTCCATGATCCAACAGAAGAGGAAGGTCCACACCAGGGAACAGAGCAACCATTCTCTGTCCTGAATCTTTGTGATGAAGACCAACAGCTCAGCTCCTGTGATTCTTTGGTCCTCTTCCCATCGGTGGTACCAAGTCATCGCTCCTCATGGAGAAGGGCTGCAGCAGGGACATCACTCTGGACTCTCCATGCTGCGTGTTCACACTGACCCCATCCCCACAGCCCAGCTGTGGATATCAGCCAGGTCCTCCTTGAAGAACACAACTCCATGCCTGCCTAAGATGCTGCAGCACCACTGTTTAATTCCAGCAGCAGGAGGGCAGTGATTTAAGGTGCCACAGTGTCCCAGGAACAGGTCACAGTGGTGCTCCGCAGCCTGAGCCCTGCCCAGGGCCAGCACCTCCAGCACAGCGTAACCCAGAGCCTGAGGAAGGAGAGCCATTGGCACATGCTGGTATCTACCTGTTCAACACCACTTCCTCCCCTGCATGTTCCTGTATAAACACTGCCAAGATCTCTGCAAAATCACCTCCTGAAGCTCTGCCTACGGGAGGTGCCAGGCAAGGGCACAAATCCTCCCTGGGAACACTTTGCCCTGGGCTCTCCTGGGGAGCTGCTGCTGCATGAACTGGTCCCTCCACTTAGTCCTGAACCAGGCAGCAGTTGGCATCTCCTTCTCCTTGCAAAGCCCAGAAAGGATGTACAGGCTGTGTTTGCAGACCTGGGCCTCTGCCAGTCCCAGTTCTCCCCCCGTTCCACATGGGAGCAGCACTGTCCTGCCTACGGCAATCGCGCTACAGCACCACATCATCTGGCAGACCAAACAGGGCCAGGCCCTGTCAGCAGCAGGGAGACATAGGAGCAGGTAAAGGACTCATCCTGCCCTGCCAAGTGGAGGGAGATCCTCAAAAAACAAACCCATAGGTCCAGACAACCAAGGCCACAGGAAGGCTCCCAGGACCAGCCCTCTGGCAGGCAGCAGCAGGTTCTGGGGAGCCATGTCAGGTCCCACTGAGGGTTTCAGCTGCTCTGCTCTCAGCCTCCTATTCCTCACCACGGAACAGCTGCACACCGCTTTCCCTGATGCCTGGGCTGGGCTGACCCAAAACCAGAGCATCTGGGCACTGCCACTGCAAACCAACAACAACCCACTGCACACCAGCGACCCACTGCACACCAACAGCACCTGTGCCACAGAGAGCTGGCTGCCCCTTCCTGCTGGGCTGTACCAGCTCTGGCACCTTGGGAGCAGAGCCCCCATGTGTGAGACCCCACAGCCCCTGCCCTGGCATTGCTTCCCCTGTCACTGCTCCCCAATGCTGCCCTCCTGGTGCCACCCTTTTTCCAGCATGCTCCCCTGCCAGGGGCACCAACAGCCCTACTCAAGCCTGCCACAGGATTACTCCATGAGCTGGGAAGTGCAGGGGCTCTGGCAGCTTCAGCAGTGAGCAGTGTCTCTCTCTTCTGACCCACCCCTCCAATTCCTCAGCCAGCCTGGCCTCACCAAGTCCTCCTTCCCCAGGGAATCTCAGCATGTGATTCCATGCTGAATGCTACCAGGCAGCCAGGATCTGGTAGGGATGCAGACTCTGCCCTTCTGCCCCACAACCCAGTGTTCCCGTGATGCAGAGACACAACTGGCCCCATGCAGCACAGCTCAGCCTTGCCAGCATGGGGGCCCATGGGGCATGGAGAAGCCATGGCAGGGAAATGAATCCACAAAGTGGGCATGAGGTGCAAAGCAGGAGCACAGCCAGGCACTACCAAGCAGTGCATGGATCCATCTTGTCCACAGTGCAAGGAAATCCCAGTGGAAACTATCCAGCCAATCCACACCTCTTGGATATCTCAGACATTACCCATCGCTGCTTGCCAATGATGGACACAGGCAGGCAATGCTCCAGGTCAGTTCCAGGCAGCTTGAACTTCCCTGGAAGCGAGAAGGCAGGACCCGAACATGCTGCTGCTAGAGCAAGATTTCCAGCAGTTCACAGTGTGGGTACTGTGCTCGCAGCTTTTTGCAGTAGCCCACGAGATGGCCAGGCCCTCTCCTGTCCTGCTGGAGGGCAGCGAAGCCACAGAAGGAGCAGGAGTGGAGAGGAACAGGAGAGGAGCAGGAAAGGAGCAGAGTGAGGCTGCAGCAGGGGCTGTGGCAGGCACGGGCTGTGGATGCCATCTGCTGGAACTGCTGCGCAGCCGCCGCCGCACTCACCCCAGCAGTTCCCTCAGCAGCCCCCACTGCAGTCCCCTCACAGCCCCCCACCGAAGTTCCCTCAACAGCCCCCTCTGCAGGCCCCCAGCAGCCGCCCGCCAGAGTCCCTGCCAGCCCCCCACTGCAGTTCCCCCAGCAGCTCCCGCCTCAGCCCCCACACAGCCCCCCAGCAGCCCTCGCTGCAGCCCCCACCCTGTGCCCCCCACCTGCATACGGCACAGGGTCCATGCCAGCAGCCTCAGCACCCCCCTTGCCACTGGGCCTGGAGGGTGTGCAGCCCCCCGGTGCCGAGGGGCACTGACCCTCAGTGCTCCCGTGCCTCGTGCAGAGCAAAGGCGCCCTGGACTGCACCCCACAGACCCTGCTCGAAGGGGGAGCATCGAACCTGCTTCATGGGAATGGCCCGCCCGCTGCCAATACTGTCCGCTTTACACTCCGGCACCTTCTTGTCCCGCTCCGGGTCCGCGCCCTTCCGAGACTGGAAGAGAAGAGACACAGGTCTGTTAGAAATGGGCATAGGAGACCGAAACGCATGGCCCCCCTTTCCCCAGCGGGCTCCAGACCAGACCACTCCACTCTCCCCCAGGCCAGCTCTCCCAGTGCATGGAGCAGCTGACCCCTCTAGGGACACTCCAGCCCAGCCCTCCCGGTAAGCTCTCCTCTCCCGCCACTGCAAGCAGAGCTGTCCCCCTCCTGGCAGAGTGGGGCCACCTCGGCCCCCCCTCCCGCAGTGCACACAGGACATGGCGACAGACACAAATGGCATGGGATGCAGGTGGAGCATGGATGGAAGCAGGAGAGGCTCAGGCAGTGAAGGAACTCACACCTCTACTAATCCAACAGATTTATTCTGGTAACACACTTGCACCATACAAAGTAGCACAGGTCACCGGGCAGAGATACCAGCCCCTTACAAAAGAGCATGGACAATAAATATCTACCACACGTCTAGAGCGGCGAGAGCGGGACCCGCCGGCGCCCGAGGGCCGCGGGGAGAGCAAACTCCAATAAATACAATATGAAATTTACAGTCTGTTGAGCAGAACTCATTCAAAGTGCTTAGGACAGAGGGAAATACCAAGTCATACACGGCATGGAGCACAACCAATACATTCAGAATCACAACAATGGCAGGAGGCAGTGGCAGCGTCTCTCTGGAGCGTCCTACACACCCCCTCAGTCCGGGAGCGCCCCATGTGCTTTGGATCAGAAAGGGACACAAGCCCCGCGCGCCTGGGACACCGATTCACCGGCTTTTGGGCCCAGAACCAAACAAAGAGATCGAAAGAGAAGAAAACTAAAGAGACACAGATGGCTGCTCGGCTGCGAGGAGGAAGAGGAGGAGGAGGAGCAGGAGTCCATGCAGGCTGCAGAGGTGTAGGAGGGAGGAAGGAGCAGAGCGCTAGCGGCAGGTGCTGCAGCGGCTCCCGCAGGCAGCAGCAAAGCGTCTTTTGGCCCATCCAGCTCCACACGCGGCTGTCGCCCGGTCCCAGAGGGTCTGCAGGTCTTCCCATCCCAGGAGGGTCGTCCGTCTGGCATCCCCGAGCACGGGCAGTGCCTAGACAGCATCCAGCAGGCCCAGAAATGTCCCAGCTTAAAGTGCAGGCGCAGGCCGTCTCAGTGCTTCCTAGACTTTACATTGGGGGGATTTAAAAGGCTCCTGCGTGTCTCCGAGGGGGGGACCCATGCTGGCTGGAGGGCGGGCGAGCCTCTAATCTTAGATCAATCCCAGTGCCCATCCCTTATCCGGCCCTGGAGAGGCAATGAAAAGTGAGAGAATTTGTACAGAGGTGCCGTGTGTAACCACCTGGATCTTCTAATTTGGAAGGAGTTGGAAAGGCCTTTTTGTTGATGAAAAGTTGGAAACAGTGGCACATATCTGCAAATATCGAAAGAATAAAGAGTTTGGCAAGTTATACTCAGAACACGGACACGAGTCTGTCAGCGATGGGCGCCAGCGGACAGCACGGACAGGCCACAGAGTGGGCGCCGGCGGCAGCAGCAGTCAGGGTGGGGGCCAGGGGCTGGGTGCAGGTGGGCACCTCAGGACACGGGTAGGCACAGAATCTGTCTCCACCTGGAGCTCTGGGGCACGCAGACCCCTCTGTAGGGGTGTGATCCGGTGGGGAGTGAGAGGGGAGTGGGAGGGGAGCGAGAGCAGGAGAGAGGAGGAGGAGGAGAGGACAAGGAGGAGCGGAAAGAAGTAAAAGAGCCAGGCTTGGCTCGGGACTGGGGCTGCAGTGGCTCCTGGAGCTGAGCCAAGCACCACACCTTGGAGAGGCCTGTGCTCACCTGGGGACCCCGCAGGGATAGGGGCTGCTGGCTACATCTGAGCTCCTGCCTGGGAAAAGCTAGCGGCAGAAAACAGCCTGCCCTTTCCTTTCCTTCCCTGCCCTCCCTGGCCCTGTCCCACTGCAGGAGGAGGTGTCAGGAGCTGCTGCTGCTGCTGCTGCCACGACCAGATGGGTGAAGACGTCAATGTGAGCCATGGATGTGCACCAGCACACGAGCAAGCAGGTGAGGTGAGCCCCAGCCCCGCGGCAAGTGAGCGCGTGTCTGCCGAGCCCAGGTGAGCCCGTGGCAGTGAGCAAGCGTGAGCCCAGGATGGGTGAGCACGTGAGAGCCTGCACAGATGATGGCGTCCACAGCAAACAAGCGTAAGCCCCACAGCAAGCCACCCTCCTCCTCCCCTGAGCGTGTGTCCACCCCACAAGAGCGAGCACGGGGCTCCAGAGAGCGTGAGCATGAGCTGACGACGAGTTCAGCCCCTCGGCACGCAGCCAGCAGGACAGGTGGCACAGCAACAAGCACGAGAGAACGGCGGGGAGGGGGAGCATCCCTCAGCACCGGGGACAGCGGGAGGCACGGCCACGGATCCACAGCAGGGGCGAGCAAGGACCAAAGTGCAGTGAGGGAACAACCATGCGCTGGGAGTGGGGACCCGCTGCGAGGGATGGGATGGTGTGTGCTATCAGGAGAGGTGGGGGGCACAGCCCACCCACCCACAGCACAGGGACAGGGTGAGCGTAGGGCAGGGGCGTGCACAGAGAGCTGGGGGTGCATGGGGTGCAATCAGGGGGAGTGCACAGAGAATTCAGGACATCAGCGCAGAAGCTTCCAGGATGCCAGAAGCCAAGAGAGATGGGCACACTCCCAACGCAAGGAGTGGGGAATCTGGGATGCCAATGGTGCAGTGAGAGGGACAGGGCATCGGACACTGCATTTGTGTGGTCTGGTCACAAGGGTGACACAGTGCAACAGGTACAAGGACTCTGTGGTGGCCGGTGCCACAGACAGCAGACACAGTGTGCTGAGCAATGGTGGCTGGAAAGCACATTGAGATGGGGAGAGGAACAAGGCCAGAGCCCACACACATACATGGGGAATAGAGGCTACACCTATGCTAGACACAGGACTGGGACATGAGTGTGCTCACAGTGAAGGGACACTCATGGCTGCACTAACAGCGAGGGTGGGTGTGAGGGCAGGACTGTGCACGCTGCATGGACGGTGTGTGAATGGTGTGAGAGCGTGTGGAGAGGCAGGCTGCAAGGTAACCAGCACAGGGAAGAGCTGCAAATGTACCCTGCTCCCCCTGGGGTTTTGCTGCCTCCCCTCTGCCTCCCCTCCCTCCGTGCCCAAGGCAGCTCCCGGTGTGCTGCTCAAGTCACACAGACGCAGGGCTCAGGAACTGGAGCGAATGGGGCCCCATGCCAGGTGCTGGGCTCTGCATAGTACCACTGGACACAGCACCACGGGCACCAAACAGGGCTCCCAGTATCAAAGGGCTCCATGCCACGCCCGGGGGACACAGCCCCGAGGAAGAGCAGAGTCACTGGTGCTGTGCACACACAGGTGCACTCCCCCATAAACAAGCAGGAGCTCTGCTCACACACACTGTACACACACACACGAGTGCACAGACGCACACTCCTACATGTGCAAGGAAGTGTCCTGCTCCCAGGTGCTCCCCATGCATGCACACCCTGACAGAAGCAGCTCTCAGCACCACAGTCCCTGCACACGCAGAAGGTCCCTCCCACACACGCGCACGTTCCTGCATCTCCAGCCACCCAGCCCTCCTGCCAGCACTGCACAGGTCACTGTGAAGGACAGCCCATGGGGTCAGGCTGCCAGGACTCACTCCCTTCCCCTCTCCTCCCCTGAAAACCCACCCCAGAGGTCCCGGGCCCCTGTGCCGCTTACCGTGAAGATGTTGGAGCGCCGCTTGGACTGCTTGCGGATGGGGGTGGGGGTGTTGGAGGCAGCAATGGTCTCGATCCGCAGCTCCCGCTGGCTGATGCTCGGGGTGGAGGGCACAGAGGAGGAGTAGTCACTGAAGGCTCCTCCACCATTGGTGGCCTGGGGCAGGAGAGGGGATGGTCAGACAGAGACAGGCTGCCTGGGGGCACGACTGTGGGAACACCATCCACCCACGCACCATTGCAGTGGGGCAGGGAGTGCAGCACAGGACTGGCACGGGGTGACATCCATAGAATCACAGAATCCCAGAACAGACTGGGCTGGAAGGGGCCTTAAAGACCACTTAGTTCCAATGTCCACAGGCATGGACATCTTCCATTAGACCAGATTGCTCCAAGTCCCATCCTACCTGGCCTTGAACACTTCCAGGGATGGGGAGTCCACAACCTCTCTGGACAACCCAGAGACATGCCAGACTAAGCCCTGCTGCTTACTGACTGGGGCTCAGGAAAGTCTTTCCCATCCTTCTGGTCTAGTTTTTCCACCAGTAAAATGTTCCAGTTCTGAAACTGACAGTGAAGGGCAGCAACGGGCCAGAGAGACCCAGCTGAAGCCCTTCCAGACACAGGTGTGGAGCAAGGCAGGAGCAGCAGGAACCCATGACCGCCGCACACAGCAGAGGGACATGGCTGGGGCACCTCCATGTGCTCCCAGAACATTAGGGAGAACATTCCAGGGGACTGGGATCACTCCCCTCAGACAGTGAGAGCTCTCCCCTCCACTGAGCCCATCAGACATGGGGCTGTGAGGCAGCCCAGAGCCTCCCCTTCCCTGTCACACGAGGACAGCCATGATGCCAGTGGGGATGTGTGTCTCCAGGACTCCAGCCTTTGCCTTTCCAATGTCCTGAAGCACGGGGTGCCACACCCCAAGCTCACGGTCTGTGTGAAACTCATCTCTGCTGCTGGTTTGGAGGTTATCCAAGCAGACCCTGAGACTGGCACATACCTCCCATGCCTGCAGACCACTGTGGCCTTGGCTGCGGTGGCCTGTACCTGGGAACATGCGGGACAACATGGTGGGTCTTCACTAACACCTTGCTGGACTTCACGGCAAGCGGAAGACCCAACCACGTAGCCGTGCACCCTGTCACCAACACATCTCCTCCAGACAAGGCTGCTCACTCCCACCCTGCCCACGCCAGCTCTGTGGGGAGCCACCTGGACACGAGCTCAGGGAGGTCCCAGGAGCAACACATGCACAGAAGCATTTCAGATCTGTGGGACAGGATATCTCACTACGACACAGCACAGGGCAGCCTGAGCTCCCTGGCAACTCTGGAACAGTATTTAGAAACACATGGAAGAACTGCTCCTAGAAGGGCAGGAGAGCTCCAGCACCCCAGCGAGGGCAGCCCACCTCCTCCCAGCTCCCACTCACAGAGTGGCAGCACTGATGGCCCAGGCAGCACCATAGGCACAGCCCAGACCTGGAGAGAAGTGCAACCTTCACCCAAGCCAAGGATCCTCTCATCTTTGACACGAGAAATGTGAAAGAATACACGAGAAAACTTTCCTCTCTTAAGGGAAGGCCTCTCCTGCCAGTGACTTCTTGCCAGAGCCTTCAACAGAGAGCTCCTGTGAACCACGGGCCCAATACTCACAAGAGTTCTGCAGGTGCTGCAACAAAGGAAGAGCCACAGAGACCCAGGGCCAACGAGTGGGAGAGGATTTGCTGAGATAACTCAAGTTTTTGATCAGGTATAACAACATGTATGCAGTCAGTGTTTAACTGTGTGAACCAGGTCAAAGAAAGAGAAATACTCCAAGTGTGAGGGAAGAGAAGGCAGATGCTGCAGCACAGAGAACATACCATGTGGACCAGTGAGCCAGGCAGAGCTGCCCAGAGCCCTGGACCCCTCCAAGGTTGGCTCCTGGCTATGCTCAGTGCCTCTCAGGGACCTTGGCAGCACATTTGTGGTGCTGTGACTGTGGGGAAGACCCAGTTCAGTAGAGGATGTAGAGTCTGAGCTCTTGTCAGAGCAGCTGGGACAAACCCTGTGGATGCAGGTGATGGACACTTAAGCTCTAAGGAACAAATCTTGCAAAATCCTGGTTTAAATTTTACATAGTCCCTGTAACCCTGTGTGTCATTTCTGCCTGGCTGGAATAACTTTCCTTAGCTCTGAGTCTGCCTGGTGCTGGAGCCAAGGTTACTGTCCTTGGGTGACAAAGGACACCGGCCTTTGAGCCTTCTGTGTACCACAGTCAGCCAAACCTCAGCAAGGGCTTTGGGGCTGGAGGATGGCTTGCACCACACTGTGAAGGCAAGTGAGAGGGCTGATCATGCCAGTGTGGGGGCAGAGGACAAATTTCCCCAAACATAGAGAGCAGCTCAGACAGGCAAACCTGAGCCACCACACTGGAGCAGGGAACTCCAGAACTTCAGTGGGATCCAGGGACCCAGGACAAATTGCAAGCATGTGGGAAAACCTTGACAAGATAACAGGTCTGGGCATGTACCCAGTGTCTGCTTCTGCCAGGTACTTTGCTGATGGACTTGAACAACAACCTGTGGTCACCACTGGAATCTGAGAACACAGTGGGAGCTGGAAACCTGGTAAAACATGTCTGGGACAGATTCTTCCCGTTAATGCATAACGGGTGGAAGAGCATCAACATTACCAGGGGATGCCTGGGCAAGGCAGAACACAGCTGGAGTCAAGGGGCTGTAATTCCTGGTGTAACAAGGCCTGAGGCGGAACACAGAGATTTGGGAAGGGCTCTGAGTAAAAGAGTGCAAACAAACAGCAAACACTGACTTGGCATCTGCAGGAAGAGGGAAGAAGACAGAGAAATGTACAAACCCTGGAAAGGGGGTACCATGAGCTGAGCATGCAATGGGACACGGGTTTCCATGAGGAAATGCCAACACCCACTGCTGCAGCTCCTGAGCTTTGGCAGAACGTGCCATGGCAGGCCAGGGAGTGCTGTTAACAGTTCAGGTCAGCTGTCCCTGGGGCTTCATTTCACTTGCAAACTTTCATTTTCCACCTCTTTCACATGCTCTCTCATTGCAGTCTGGGTGAAGGCCTTACCGCTGTCCCCAAAGAGCCCATGCAGGAAGGCAGAGCAAGGTCACTGGAGCAAAGCCGTGACACTGGGCAGCCCAGAGCTGGGGACATGGGGATGGCAGCGGCTCTTGAGGCTGAGGGGAGTACCCACTGCCCTGCAAGGTACCCACGTGGAGTACCTGCGTTACCTCCTGCCAGCCGCCGGGAACCAGTTCCCTGGCAGAAAGACAAACTCCCATCCCACAGTGAACGCAACGGTGACTCACCCACAGCCTGGGGAATTCCCAAAGGCATCCCAGGGGCTCTGATGAAGGCCTGAGAACAGGGCAGCAACAGTGAGGAAATCAGGTGGAACAACTCAGCAGGTGCTGCAAGCAGCTACTGGTCCGAGAAACTCCCACCCCCTCCCTGCAGGCGAAGGCCAGGAGCTGCCAGGAAGGAGCAGGGTGGGAGTCAGGGCCAAGTGAGGAATGGGGCTCCCAAACCCATCCAACCTGCTCACCCAGTGACAGGTGTGGGCAGGAAAGGGAGAGTAGAGCCCAAGGCAGCAGGCAAGAGCTTTCCCTGGGGCTGCAGGGTTCCAGGGGATCCAAGAAGCCTGCTCCAACGAGTGCAACCTACACCCCACAAGCTGCTGGGAAGGCCTGAGGGACAGACCTGTATCCCTGAGGGAGCACAGGACTCTGGGGCCCACCCTGGCACCTGCCACACCAGAGGACCAGGTAGATGCTGAACATGGAACTCCAGATCAGGACCCACCATGCACTTCTGGTGACTCATGAGAGCTGGTGGAAAACATTGACCAGAGCTGACCTGCTCCTGCGGCTCTCTTGTCCTCCACATGAATGGAGCAGTGTCCTGCAGGTACTGAGCAGAATAAAAGCAAAAAATCCCAGATTCCCAAAGGCAGAAATGAAACCAGGGGCGTTGGCTGGTTCCCAAGAGGATCATCCACTGAGCAAGGACACCAGGACACCTCCACAGCACTGCTGTCCCAGGAGAAAGCAGCCCTTTGGACAGACAGGTGACAAAATCACCAAGGTCCTCTGGGGTCCCTCCTCTCCCAGTAATGGTGCTGGACCGGCCCGACTGACAGAGCAGACAAGCAGTGGTCACTTCCAAAAACATTAGTTCAGCTCAACCAGTAGCATAAAGTTATTTCCAGAAGAGACATGCCCAGGACAAGCAGAGGGGCAAGGCTGTCTCACAGCTCCTGCCTGCCATAAGCAGCCCTTTGTGGGGACCCCTTGCTCCCATTCCCAGAAAAGTGCCCTCTCCACCGGCAGCTCCAGAGGACAGAGCTGTCCCTTCAGCCTGCGCCAGGAGACCAGGCCTGGAGCAGAACGTCCTTCCCACCTCCAATGGCATCCCATCTCCCTGGGCACAAAGCTATGCAGGGAAGCAGACTTCATGGGCAGCTCCTGGAGAAAGGAAAAAGGACAGTCTGGGGGAAGGGATTGCTCTCAGGCCCCAGAGAAGAAGCCTGCTCAGGGAAAAACACACTCCTGAGGACGGACAGCTCTGGTACCAGACAGGGAAGACAACATTAAGCAAGTGTGCACCTCCCCCCAAGGAAGGGGGCCCCCGTTCTCCCTCCAGCACAGGTGGCCTCTCCTTCCCAAGCAGGCTCTGACTGCACACAATTTGTCTGCTAAGAAAACCCTCAAATTACCAGATACACTTAAATCTGTGTTTTTCTTTGCTCTCCACCCTGAATGTCTCCCCTTGAATTTGTCCCCAGCTCCCTGGACAAGAGCAAGTTCTGACAGAATGTAGCTTTGCAGCCTCTTCAACTGCCCACAGACTTCACCTGAACTTGCTGGTGTCCAGGTGACCCAGAGCCCCTGGAAGCTGGCACAGGTCTCCATAAAAACCTGCATCTGCCTACTTGCAGTTCAGCTTTAGAAGCCTCTAGAGCCAAGTATAAACTTCATGGAGGTATTTGAAAATTTCCCATGTAAGGGTCCAGGCAGTGGCTGCAGACATGGCTCAGGTCTGTGCAGGGATAGGGTCCCACACTGGAGGACCAGGAGTTCTCCCAGGGCTAGAAGTTTCCAATACACCTGGAGCTTCAAAGCCAATCCCCTTGTGAAAAACTCACCAGCTACATGTGCTGCCCCTCAACCTGACAGCCTCTCCACAGGTACATCCCCTCACAAGCCACCTGCACATTCATCAAGACCATCAGCTTTCTGAGTCTGGGGGTAACAGGACCATGGGAAGCTGTGCCTGCCTGGCCAGGGCAGCCAGAGCAAGACCCTCTCACAGATCCCTTCTGCTGTCCAAGAGCTCTCTGAAGACTCCTCACAGCTTTGCTGTGTGTCTGCAGAAGCACAATACAGTCTGGGGACCATGAGCCAGACACAAAGATACAGACATGAAACCTGACCTCAGGGCAAGTGTCAAACCATCACAGAATCGTAGAATCGTGGAAGGTTTGAGTTGGAAGGGACCTTAAGGCCTATGCAGTTCCATCCCTGTGATGGGCAGGGTCACCTACCACTAGACCAGGTTGCTCCAAGCGCTGTCTAACCTGGTCTTGAACACTTCCAGGGATGGGGCAGCCACATCTCTCAAGGCTATGAACAGAAACACCGCGGTGACATCACTTTGCTCTTCCCAAGAGCCATCCCAGGGCAGCAGCACAAGCCTAAGGCTGAGCATGTGGGGTACTGAGTGAGCTGAGGGGTGTGCAGAGCATGAGGGGTCCTGGCTTTCCCTGTTCCTGCTCCCCACCTGGTTGATGTGGACAGAAGGAATGGAGGCTGCGGAGACAGACGAATGGCTGGGTGAGTTGGGCAGGGACTTGCAGGGGCCAATGGACAGCTGATGCTTCTTCCGGAGAGCCACCACCTTCTGAGCCACTGGAAAAGGGAGAAAAGGACAGGGTCAGAGTCCAGAAAGGGAGAAAAGTACAGGGTCAGAGTCCAGAAAGTGACTTTCTCTACCCATGTACTTCTGGAGGGCTTCAGGGAGACCTGGGCCCTTTCCCTGACTGTGACCAACACCTGTGTCTCAAACTGTGCCCCCCTGTACTCAAAGGGAGGATTCTGTAGAACACCCAACCTGCAATCCTGCTGCCACACAGGATTCCTGCCATCCACAGGGACAGGTGCATGGAAGGCTGCTTGTGCTGCCCAGGCCAAGTCCCCAGAGGCCACTTGCCCTCTTGGGTTTCACGCAGAGCAGTGACTTCACATGGACACTGTAGAGACATCCCAAGTCCTGGGCTGCTGCTGGAGAATCCCTGGGCAGCCAGAGACACTTCTCAGTCACCCCTCATGGCAGCCCCAGGAGCCAGGTACTGAACTGAACAGCCCAAGCAATACCACCTCCATCAGTCTGGGCCCCTGGGACCCTCATGGGCTCCAGGTGTTCAGAAAATTAACAGGAGGCTGAGGTGAACATGGACAAGGGGCTCTCTACTCCCTGACCTTTGCTTGGTACAGAAACATCCTTAAAATAAATCCTAAGAGCCGAGGCCCCCCACACCAATGGCTTCTGGCAACTGTCCTGGCATCTGCTGAACCCCAGGAGAATTCTGCACTCAGGAACTGCGAGGGCAGTCCTGAGAAGTAAGCTCTTTAACTGGACCTCTCCAGAGCCAAGAGGTTGGAAGGCAAATTCCATGCCAGCCTTCACCTCGGCAGGGGCTCTGCCATGAGGGGACCACACCGATGACCTCTCAGAGCAGGCTCACCCTCAGGGAGTCCTGAAGTGGCAGCAGACACTGCAGAACACAGTCTGGCCTGGCACACTATCTGTATCCCTGCTTGTGCCAAGGCCATCTCCTAGTGTTACTGAAGTCACCAGTACTGTCCCATCCTCTCAACACAACAGTCACTGTAACATCTGGGGACTTGGGAAGGACAGAGGAGTGCAGTTCCCACACAGTGAGCGGTGTCTCCAGGGGGAATTCTGCCAGGACACATGAGAAACCAGCAAAGAGGAAGTGACCCCTGTCCTCCTGACACATGTCCTTCTCATGGTGACCTTTGGTAGCCTGGCTGCCTGGACACCGCCTCTGTCACACCAACAGTCTCACCACCACCAGGTACACGCTGGAATGTGCTTGGTTCAGACCCGGCACAGCACAACCACACACAGCTCCAGGGACACCTGGGACCTGCTCTGAGGACGAGGGTCTCTGCCTGCTTCTGCCTGCTCTGTGGTGGCACCACAACAGCCAGGGCCACCCAGTCCTTGGAGAACCCCTGAGCAGTTGGTAAAGGAGGAGACTCCAGTTTCACCGTCTCAGAGTGCCCCTGACGCTCAGTACCAGGTGCACATGTGGGAAGGACCATCCACAAACACTGAGGGGCACGGTGGTCACTCCCTCAAGCTGTTGTGCCAGACCAGCACATTGACCTGCTTCTCAAAAAGGTCTGTGGCTGCTTCTTGTGAGGCAGGACAGTGGCAGGGCTGTCTGGGAGCAGAGGTGCAGCACACAGTCCACACAGCATGAGCAAAGAAGTGACCTTGGCACTGGATGCAAAGACCAGCGCTTCAGGAACTCTTCTTGCTCTGCTGTGGGAAGTGGGCATCCTCCAAGCCTGCCTGGGGCAGGTCTGCCAGGATCTGGGATGAGCAACTGGTGTGGAAGAAGATATATAAAGACATGGTTTGATGGAAACTGGATCACCACCTGAGGCAAAGTCCTCACACAGTCCGTGACTGCCAGCACTCCACCAGACCAGCTGTACCAGGATCCATCAGATCCCACAACAGTGCTCACTAGGAAGAGCTGCTTACTCACTTCAGAAACATCTCTTCCCATCAGTCAGCTTCATCTGGAATGGGACCCTGGAAATCCCTGAACAGTTCCCAGATGCCAGTGATGGCTGCAGCCGACCTTTCAAGCTCCACTGCCCTCAGTTCCTGCTCCATTCCCTCCATCACACTGCCGTGCTCAGGAGCAGTTCTCTGGTCCTGCAGTACAGCAGGAAGGTGAGAGTACCAAGTACCTGGGCTTTGCCCAAATCTCCTACAAGACAGTGGATCCCTCTGGTCCCCTCCCAGCTCCCAGTTCCCACTCAGCTCTCTCCAGAGCTCCAAAAGCACTCGGCAGGGGTACGGACACCATGGCACCAGCCATTGGAGCAAACGGCGAGACCCCCCCGTGAGGGACTTGGTCTGGTTTGGAGAAAGCACAAGAGATGCAGGATACAGTACCTCCTTGTGCATTTTTCCCAACAGCTAATGAATTAAATTATTAATAAAATCAGTAAGAACTCTTTTAAAATTTGAATTCATTTGGTTGGGGCTTCTAGCACAAGCTCTGTCCCAGCCTGCAGTCTCCCATCTGGGATCTCTTCCCACATAGATAGGTACATAGTTACTCCTATAATCAAGTCTCCTCTCGAGCTTCTTGATTTCCTGAATGCATGAATCTTGTAGTAACTCATATGAGGTATTTTTTCCAGCTTTTGATTAATATTTGTAGCTTTTCTTTTTTTAACTTTCTCAGTCTCTCTGCATCCTTTTGAAGTGCTGACATCCAGGTCTGAACAGGCTCCAGCGCCTTCTCCTGCTGACCTATTTGGAAGCATGAATCCATCCAGATTTCCACTTGGTGCTCCCACTTCCTCTGCCAGGGACAGCCTCACCTTCCCATCACAGCTGCCCACACTCCTTGTTCACCAAGCACCAGCCTCTGCCCAGACCAGCACTAGGTTTGTGTGAGCAGATTACCACACTCCTGCATCTCCTCAGCCTCATGGCTCCTCACAGGGACAATTCCGCTCCCTTGCTGCCTCCCTGACCCCATGTACAGCCCATGGCTGAGTCCAGACAGGGATGGAGCCCAGCACCTTGCAGATGGTCACTCCTGAGCCTTCAGCCAGCAATTCCAAGTCTTCCACAATGCCTGGGACACAGCACTGTCCCAGTCCACTTCACACATTGTGCTGCTGAAGTTGTGTTGTCTGGGCTAGAGGGTCAAGAGAGGGAGAAATAACCCCAGAGCACAATTCATTCCACCTTGAAATGAAAAAGGATGAGCAGCTCCTACCAAACAGCCACTCCTATCCTGTAGTGCCTTCCCAGTCCTTCCCAGCCCTTCCAGCTGCTGCTCCTTGCTATGCTGCCCTCCAGAGAGTGGGCACAACAAAACCAGATGGAAGAAACAAGCTGAGCAGATCTGGTGACACCCAGTACCAAATGCTCTCCAGTCAAGATCAGCTGCACTCACAGCTCTGATGTTGCTGCTCTCCCCAGGTTTGCTCTGCAAATATCCCAATTGATTTGGCAGATCCTCCCTTCCAGCTCACTATCCTCAGCTACTCACACTGTTCCTTCCCCCTGTTCCTCCATTACTCAGGAGCAGGAAGGTGGGATCACAACAAATCTGCCCAACACAGTCACCCCATTTTCCCCAGGAATATCAAACTGGTGCAGGGGTTGCTGGATGTTGAGGGTCTCTGCCACAGCTGGGAAGGTGGGTCTCTGGGCTGACCACTCAGATGGTCCCAGAGCAGCAGCAGGAGCATCTCCACATGTTTCTGTGTAAGAAATCACCACTGTGACTGTGACCCTCAGCCACAGCTTGAGATGACTGAAGGGCACAGGTTCAGGCAGGGGAAGGAAGGTCACCAGCTCCAGCTTGGAGCCACTCAAGGCCAGTGAGAGGATCAGTCCTGTGTCTGTTCTCAGTCTGTCTTGCTGTGCTGCAATGACCCCAGCTGGATTCCTGCCTTCAGGCATCAGAATTTCTAAACTTCATGTGTCTATTCCAACTGCAAAGACCACCAGCACAGCTCTCCTGTCCGAAAGCACCTCCGTCCTGCCCAGCCTTTAGCTCCACACAGGAGCTAATCTTCCATGGAACACAGACCCTGCCCAGCCTTCAGGTCTGCACAGCCCCTTCCTCACGTGCTGAACACAGATCCCCAGCAGCACCACCAGAAGACAAGAAGGAGAAGGGGGCAACAAGAGAACCACAGAATCACAGACTGCTTTGGGTTGGAAGGGACTCTAAAATTCATCTTGTTCCACCTCCTGCGATGGGCAGGGATGCATCTCACTAGCCCACGTTGCTCCAGGCCCTGTCCATTCTGACCTTGGACACTTCCAGGGATGCAGGGGCAGCCACAGCTTCTCTGGGCAACCTGTGCCAGGGCCTCCCCACCTTCAGAGAGCAGAATTTCTTCCTGATAGCTCATCTAAACCTACTTGCTCAGTTTGAGGCCATTCCCTCTTGTCCTGTCACTAGAGGGACCACAGATGCCCATTCTGCAAACTCACAGGAGATGGTGCAGGTTCCCTGTCCCCGCTCAGCATCACTCTTGTAGACCACCCTCCAAGCCTAGGCAGGAATGCTTTCCCATCCAGCTGTTCAGGTGCTGCTCCCCTACTCCAACACCTCCAGGTGCTGCTGTGACCCCTCCAGTCCTCCATGCAAGGCCACCAAACCCCTCCCTGCAGCCCCCCAAGTCCTCACAGAGTCAGGAAATCCTGTACTGCCCTGTAGGGACCCAACTGTCCCCGCAGCCTCTCTGCTCTCTGGAATGAGCACCCACCCATGATGAGCCCCTGCAAGAGGGGCAGAAGGTCCTGCCCAGCCCTGCTCTGTGGCCCCTCAAACACACCCACATGCGACACACAGGGGTCCTTACACACCCTGTACACAGAGCATGTCCTGCCCCTTGCACCAGGTCTGTGTGTGCAAAGCAGCAGCACCGCACACGAGCGGGTGCCCAACACCCTTGCCCAGGGCAGCCTAAGCCCCTCCGTGGGACTGCACTGCTGCCCTGTCCTGCCTGGACACCCTGCCCCAGCTGCAGTTACCGTCCTGGAAGACCCTCTCCACGTTCAAGCCGTAGGTAGCACAGGTCTCATAGTACGTGCAGCGCTTCAGATCATTGGAGAGCTTCCGTGCCCGGGAGTCATCGATGACCCGGGGGTTGGTGGCACTGATGGCATCTGCAAACCAGAGGGACGGGGGTTTAAAGAGAGGGACCTGTGTCCTACTCATCCCACTTATGCACAGTTTCACAGGTCCCAGGTCTCCTGGCCTCCCTCCCTCTCTTCACACAGAGGAACCACCTCCATAGGAACCCCCCATAAACGCCTGAGCGTCCCACATTTGTAGAAAAATGGGTGAATCTCTGTAGACGAACCTGATTCAACCCCCTGAGCCACCCAGCCACTGAGGTTTCAGCAGATAGAAGCAGAACCCTGTGAGAGGTGTGGGGGCAAGGCCAGCAGTCCCAGCCCCTGAGTAAAATAGACTTGTCAGACTCCATTAGTTAAGGGCTCATGGCCAAACCCTACATGTTAAAGAATCCAAGGGAGAAATCTTCCTGGGTTAATGGGAAAGTTGGCTCTGCTAGCATGTCCCCACAGCTGAGGCCTTGGTGGACAGCTCTAAAACACAGGCTCAGTTGGTATCCCAGACGGCTGCCAAGCACTTGTCTGTTCAGGTAAAACCTTCTTCCCAAAAGGAATACAACTCCTTGAAGATAAGCCAGGGACAAGTGGGGGTTGCAAACAAACCTTCTCAGGAGGGGCCGAAGGAGCACTGGGACCATGCTGTGAGGAACCTCTCCTCAGGTTCTCCAGAGGGTCGTGTGACTATACCAAGGCTGTGACCCCACCTGGCTCTATGTCTGCAACAACAATGGCCACCAAACCCCCTGCTGTTTGTCCCCACTCCTGCACCTCCACAGCACATGCTGCCTCCCCAGTCCTGTCCTAAGCCGAGATCGCTCAGTCCTAAAATTCATTCCACAGTCTTTAAATATCCAAAGTTTAACAACTTTGTTCTACTCTCAATTCAGGGTCTGGAGCAGATCCCCTGTGTCTTCCCACCACTGTCCCTGTCTTCCTGGTCTCAGAGCTTCTTCCTGCCCAGGAACAGGTCACACTGCTCAGGAACTGGGTCCTGCCCGGACACTTTTTCCTTACACCCATGCCTTGTTCCCACTCTCTGCTGTCACGCAGACAATTCTGCAGCCCCAGGCTCCCTCCTGCCTTTGCTGGCAGAGTCGGAGGAGGCAGCACCAGGAGATCTGGACATTTCCATGAGGAAAGTAGCTCCATGGAGCGAGGCAGCTCCGTGCAGGAAAGCTGAGATGGTGTGAGCAGAAATCACCTCCTCAGGGCCCTGGGCTGGGGCCTCAGCACCCCTCAGCCCCATGTAAGGCTCACAGACCAGGATCCCTCGATGTGCTCGCAGGGCTGGCACCCCACAGGGGCCAACAGGGACACATCACCAGTGCTCCTGCCCAAGGCCAGGGGTGTGGGGGGAAGCCCAGGTCCCGCTCTCACCCTGTGTGCCCACCAGCACCATCGGCACCTCTGCTGTGTTCCGGTAGCTGCAGAGCCGCAGGTAGTAGTTGTAGACGGTCTGGAAGCTGATCTCGTCCTCCAGGCTGAAGACAAACACCACAGCATCGACCCAGGCAGCAAACTGAGGAGACACGGCAGGATTACAGGGATTACAGCCCAGGGGAGCAGCAGGAGCTGTCAGCAAGGGCACCCCCACAGCCGGATCCCAGGAGGAGGCTTGGCAGATGCCTCCCCAGGATGGGTAGGGCAGGGACAAGTTTCCTACCTGGAGTTCAGGGGGGCCCCCTTCATCTCGAATCAGCAGCAAGTAGCTCTGACCATCCACCACGATCTCCTTCTTAAACCGGCCACCTTGGGAGGAGAGCAAAGCCACTGGTCAGCGAGGGGGAGCAGGCAGGGGACACCCCAAACGAGGGTCAGGGGAGCTGCAGAGCCCTGTGGCAGCAGCAGAGAGGTGCAGGGATGGGGGTCACCTTCAACACAGGGGAGAGGAGAGAGGACCTAGCCCACCCCCAGGCACCCGAGGAACCAAACCTTACCCTCTGGAGACTCCTCCTGTACATAGGTGCCGGTCAGGTAACGGTGCACCAGGGCTGACTTGCCACTGGACAGGTTCCCCACAATGCCCTGGAACAGAGGCAGATGTCACCTGATGTGCCCAGTACATGTCCCTCTACACGAGGCCACACCCCTGTGAGGCGGCACCACCAGCACTCTCAGATTTGCCGTGAAACAGAGGTGGGTGTCCCAGGATGGGTCACTCAGAGAGCCCAGCTCTGCCTGGCATCAGCATCTTCCCTATGGTTTAAAGCCACTAGTTGTGGGAGCAGGTTTGTGGTGAAGAGTCTGGAGCACAGGTATGATGAGGAGCAGCTGAGGGAGCTGAGGGGCTCAGGCTGGAGAAAAGGAGGCTCAGGAGGGATCTTCTTGCTCTCTACAACTCCCTGACAGGAGGGGTGAGCCACGTGGGGGTCAGGCTCCGCTCCCAGGGAACAACTGGTAAGAGCAAACAGCCTGAAGTTGTGCCACGGCAGGTTTAAGTTGGATATTAGGAAAATATTTTCATGGAAAGGGCTGTCCATCCCTGACACAGGCTGCCCATGGCAGGGGTGGAGTCCTCACCCATGGAATTGCTCAGTAAATGTGTGGATGCACTTGAGAACATGGTTTAGTGGTGAGCATGGTGGTGGTGGTGGTGGTGCGGGTTGATGGTGGGACTTGGTGATCTTAGAGGGCTTTTCCAACCTCAGGGGTTCTGTAATCCTGTACATCTGCACTCATATGATGAGAAACATAGGGTGAGGAGCAGCTGGAACACCAAACCTGCCTCTGCTACCAAAGAGAAGTTTACAGCCAAACTTTTCCAGGCACAGGGATGAGCTCGGCAGATGAGTCACCACCAGGCAGGTTCCCAGCTCTCAGCCAGGTGCTTGAACGCTTCCGCTGCCCCGGGTCCTGCCCTGGGTCCTGCCCTGGGTCCTGCCCTGGGTCCTGCCCCGGGTCCTGCCCTGGGTCCTGCCCTGGGTCCTGCCCTGGGCCACCCGCACGCTCCCGGTGAGAGGCAGAGAGGCACCAGCCCAGCAGCAGCTGGCATTCTGATGGCACAGACCGTGCTACCAGAGCACAGGACACCGTTCCATGTGCCGATTCCTCCTGTGCCCACAGAGCCAGCACGCAGCAGGACCAGGGAGCACAGACCAAAGTGCTCCCATGGGCTTGCCCGGGCTGCAGGCACTGCTGCCAGGTCTGTCACCCGCCACAGCAACTACAGGTCCCCCACAGTGCGTTCAGACAAGTGAGAACACGGAGAACACGGGCTGGGCTGTGCCCTCCCTGTCTTGCACACGTGTCTCCAGAGCCACAGGGCCTGCACCAACACCACGCCCACGTTACCGACAAAGGCAACAGCCCATCCTGAGGCTGAGCCCTCCACCCCTGCCCCTCGGATCTAAACAGAGACAGGGAATCACAGAATCACAGAATGGTTTGGGTTGAAAGGGACCTTAAAGATCATCCAGTCCCACCCCCAGCCATGGGCAGGGACACCTCCCACTATCCCAGGTGGCTCCAAGCCCCGTCCAACCTGGCCTTGGACACTTCCAGGGATGAGGCAGCCACACCTTCTCTGGGTAGCCTGTGCCAGGGACTCCCCACCCTCACAGGGAGGAACTTCTTCCCAATATCACATCTAATACTGCTCTCTGGCAGTGGGAAGCCATTCCCCCTTGTCCCAAGTCCCTCTTCAGCTCTCCTGGAGCACCTTTAGGCCCTGAAAGGGGCTCTCAGGTCTCCCTGGAGCCTTCTCTTCTCCAGGGGAACTCTCCCAGCCTGGCTTCAGAGCAGAGCCCCTCTGCTCTCCAGCCCTGGGAGCAGCTCCGTGGCCTCCTCCCGACTCACTCCAAGAGGTCGACATCTTTCTTGTGTTGGGGTCCCCAGACCAGGACACAGCACTCCAGGTGGGAGTACTGGAGAAGCTCTCCACGGAATAAACTGTGGAGACCCCTGTGCCAGGCAGGCAGCTCAGGGGCTCAGTGCCAGGCTGGCCATGGCCCCAGTCCCTGGGGCCACTTCTGCCAACACAGCAGCTCCCAAGGCCGCCCAGCAGTGATGACCCCACACCACACCAGAGATAAGCACTCCAACGGCATTTAGCTCCAAAATTTGGACAGAGGCTGCACTTTGTTTGCACATAGTCCAAACCCTGACCCTGGGCATAGGTGCCCAACCCATGCCTCTGGCTTCCCCCTCCTGTCAGGGAGTTGCAGAGCCAGAAGGTCCCCCCTGAGCCTCCTTTTCTCCAGGTTGAGCCCCCCCAGCTCCCTCAGCTGCTCCTGCTGCTCCAGCCCCTTCCCCGGCTCCGTTCCCTTCCCTGGACACGCTCCAGCCCCTCAATGTCCTTCTTGCAGTGAGGGGCCCAACACTGACTCCCACAAGAAACATTCCCAGGCTTCACTCCCTTCCAGTTTTTTCTGTCCTCTGTCCCTCCCACAGGACAGAGGAGGCAGATAGGGGTCAAGCTCTGCTCCCAGGGAACAAGGGACAGGACAAGAAGAAATGGCCTCAAGTTGTACCAGGGGATGTTTAGGTCGGATATTGGAGAAAATTTCTTCTCTGAAACAGCTGCCCAGCCCTGGCACAGCTGCTCAGGGCAGGGGTGGAGTCCCCATCCCTGGAGGGATTTCAGAGCCCTGTGGATGTGGCCCTTGGGGACATGGTCAGTGGTGGCCTTGGCAGCGCTGGGGGAACAGGTGGATTCAATGGTCTTAAAGGGCTTTTCCAACCAAAATGATCCTGTGACTCTGAACCAGGACTCTGAAAGACCTCCAGGCTTTTAGAAGAGCTGCACTGGCCGGATGAAACCCCGGAGCAATAGAGATTCTCAGAGGTCATCAAAACATGGGAAAAGGGCTGTGCTACTTGAGGAAGAACTAAAAGCTCTGGGATGGTTTAGCTGTCACCATGGCTTTGCAGCCTCCAGAGCCTTGACGTCACATGGAACAGCTGTGGGAATGCTTTTGAAAACACATTTCACAGGCAAACTAACAAATGCATATTCAAAGTTTGTTTTGATTTTCACTTCACTGCAGGTAAGAGACACTGCAGGACAGTGCTGGAATGCTTTGCAAAAAGAATTTTGATCTTTTGTTTCTTGGAGTAATATGGAAAAAAGTTAATCTTGCAAAGGCTGAAGGGAGAAAAGGCCAAAGAGAGAAAGGGTACAAGGAGACACACCATGAGCCTGCACAGGGAGCTAAGGGCTGGCACAGACAGCGCGGCAAGAGCAGAGCAGGAGAACAGATCGCTGAGGGCTCCGAGAACAGGCACAAATGAGAAGCACTCGCAGCATCCTGCCCACCCTGACATCCCCTCCAGGCCACCCCAGTGCCCACAGTACTGACCTTGCACAATCCCAAGGGGCTGTGCTGGGGACAAAGGCAGCCCCCAACCAGAGACCACATCCCACAGGATTTGGGGAGCCAGGGGTATCTGAGGCACGAGCTGCAAGTACTCACCACCTTCAGCTCAGGCACCGAGCGACTCAGGGTCCATTCCTGGCTGTTCACAAACGAATCTGCAAACACAGAGGAGAAATCACGAGGTCACCGTGGTTGCCATTAAAATCCCAACAAGGATCTTGCCATGCTCTCTCTGCACCCTTCAGGCAGGTATATGGCTCTTCCTTCCACCTCATCCAGAGACACAAAGCTGCACAAGGTCCTGATACTGCCTGTGCCCTGTGGCTCCACAGCCGGAGCCCTGGATGGGGAGGAATGGCCAAGCCAAGGGCAGAGTGGCAGCACAAGGCCCAGGCACCATAGGATGGGACCCTCTGTCCTGTCCTGCAGGAGCACAAGAACCCCTTTAGCATCCCTTGCCCTGAGGCACAGAGGTTAAGGAAAGACACCCTTTTCAGAGCACAGGTTGCACAGGACCCCAGAATCGAGGGCACACACCAGCGCCCCGAGCCCTGCCCTTGGCGTGCCGCAGGTTGAGTGGATGAGGAGCTGACGGCAGGACATCATCCACGTTTCTGACTGAACGCAAACACAATTTTATTGCGTGTTGTGGAACTGGCAGCATACTGCAACAGGCTCACGGAGGCTGTAGCAATCCAGCACAGCTTGAAAAGCACAGGAAACACCCCTGGCCTGCCACAGAGCTCCAAAACACCTATTTACATCCCAACCAGCTCCAGAAGCTGATGAGATAGACTTCCCAAATGGAACCAGACTCGCTGGAGGAGGCGCAGGAGTCTGGAGAACACCTTGAGCACCAGGAGCAGTAGCAGTCCCTCCTGACAATCCCGAGTCCCTCACTCACCTTGGTGAGGCCGGACGCTCCATCCAAGGCCTGCTCCAGGACATGGCCCGAACATGCATGGTTGCATGTTCACCATGTATAAACAGAAAGGATTTTTGGAGACTAGAAACCTGTGGGAGCTCTGTAACTCCAGAAGCCTGTAAGAAACCTGCTGAATCTGTGGCCACAGACTACTGCAAGAATAGGAACCTGAGATGGGCTCACAAGGGAAGTGGTGAATCCACCAGACCCAATCAGACCCAATCACAGTTAGTGATCAGACATGGTGGCCTGTGCTCATGTTCTGGCCCTCAGAACTCCTGAGCGGAGGCTGAACACCCAACAGCTCCAGCCCTTCCTCCATCTCCAGGCTGAAACCTTATCTCACCTCTCCCACCTCAGTGGGCACTGGTGGGAGAACACGCAGCCCAAAGCCGTGGGGAAGAGGCCAGCTGAGATCTGCCCTTCCTGGCCCACAGGTGCTCAGTGGCCACGAGGGGACAAACAGTGACCTGATGAGCCGGCACTGTGCCTTCATCCCGGCTTTGTGTAGCCCCAGGCCCCGTGGACCACAACGCGCTCCTCCAGGAGAACATGGTGCTCGTACCTGGAGTTTACCTTCCAGGGCTGATTTAGGAACAATCCTTGTCCAGGAGCTACAGACAAATAACGCCCAGGTCTGCTGCAAGAACACAAGGCTATTTATTGCCATCCTGAGGATTCTGAGGAGGAATCATTTCTCTGTGGTGTCTTTCACCTGCCTTTTTTTTAGGCAGAGGTAAATTTTTATTAAAACAACCCATCAGTCAGGAGGAAAATGATACATTCTTGAGCCCTTTCCAAAAGGCAACAGCACATCTGTGTTTCCAACTGCATCACTGGGTCTGAAAAAAGCTGTCACCTTCACCTGGGACTTCTGTGCCACTGAGTTCCTTTGACAGGTAAGGTGACGGATAAAGCACTGTCCAGGCCTTCTCCTTCCCAGCACTCCCTGACAGGACCAAGCACCACATTCATGCTGCTTCACTACACACAGCAGGTTTTTGAGGCGTTCTGAGCAGAACACAAGACACACACTCTCAGTGACTGGTCTTGGAAAGGAGTAGAGGGAGGGAGGGCCTTGGAGAGGACAGGCTGGGCTCTCAGCTGAGGTGGATCTGCGCACAGGTGCCCAGGACAAACTTCTCTGACTGTTGCCAACTGTCTCCTGTGCCAGCTGCCCAATATATCCTTGTTTGGTTTTTAACCTGGATTCAGGAGTTTCTTCTCAACACTTTGATTTTTGACTTGCTGTGCAGGCCTCTGAACAAACATTAACATAAACAAATGCTGGTGACACAAGGCCAACGGGACTGTGTTCAGCCACAGACA
Organism: Pachyramphus minor; assembly: GCA_013397135.1. Classification (NCBI taxonomy): domain Eukaryota; kingdom Metazoa; phylum Chordata; class Aves; order Passeriformes; family Tyrannidae; genus Pachyramphus; species Pachyramphus minor. The sequence goes on from VYXB01005988.1 coordinate 69,910, forward strand.
CGCCCCCAGCTCCTCACTACCCTTAGCACACTTAATCTGAAACACCAGACACAGCCTGCACTTCAGCCCACCCGCTCCCAGCGTCTGCTAGGCCTGAATGTGACCTACCCAGCAGATATGGCAGCAGCAGCCCACGGGCCCCAGCACAGCCCACGGGTCCTGGCACAGCCCACGGATCACAGCACAGCCCAGCACAGCCCACAGGTCCTGGCACAGCCCACGGATCACAGCACAGCCCAGCACAGCCCACAGGTCCTGGCACAGCCCACGGATCACAGCACAGCCCAGCACAGCCCAGTATGCTGCCTGCACCCACACTGTCTCTGCTCAGTACTGTGCCAGGGTGCTGGCATGGCTCTGCATGGTGCAGCTGGAGTCCCCATTCCTTCACAATTGCCTGGAAAAGCTACCAAAACACAGGGGCAAGTTCCCTCTGCAGCCCCCTCTGGAGCCAAGGTCACAGGTGTCAGGAGCAGAAGAGCCCTGTGAGTCCCTGCCACCCTGGGCCGGACCTGCACGCACCAACCCCTCCACTGAGGAACTTCTCCAAGTGAACGAACACCTCTTGTTCAGGTGGACATCCCAACCTGACTCTGAACAGCCCACGTGGAGCACCATTCGCTCCTTGCACTGCTCCAACTCGCCCTCCTGCCCCGGTAGCTCTCCTGCCCCGCTAGCTGAGCGGGTGGAGCTGCTCAAGGCGTCTGCTCCTGCAGGGATGGGGATGAAGACGGCAGTGCCTGGGAGGTGAGGAAACCATGTGCGTCCATAGGCACTGTCCTTTGCCTGCACCCCCCAGGGAAACTTCCCATCCAGCACCTGGAAAAGGTACTTAACACCGTCAAGACCTGACAGGACAAGAGGAAATAGCTTCAAGTTGTGTCAGGGAAGGTTTAGGTTGGATATTGGGGAAAATTTCTCCTCTGCAACAGCTGTCCAGCGCTGGCACAGCTTCCCAGAGCAGGGGTAGAGTTCCCATCCCTGGAGGGATTTCAAAGCCCTGTGGATGTGGCACTTAGGCACATGGGTCAGTGGTGGCCTTGGAAGTGCTGGGAGGATGGTTGGACTCCATGGTCTAAGAGGCCTTTTCCAACCACAATGATTCTGTGAGCCAGTGAGCTCATGAGCTCATGTGACCATGAGCCAGTCTGGGAAGGTTTGAGGGTTTGGAGAACAACCCACTGCCACATGTCAGGGTGGGGCCCACACCACAACTGAGTAAGTCACTGCAAGTGCCCCTCAGTCCTTTTTACATGCCCTGCTCTGCCCCAAGACATGCTGACTGCCCTCCTCTCACCACGCAAGGGACACACACATATGTGCACATCCCCCCGGCACCTGGAGGACCCACACCTGTCTGGATGTGCAGGGCCAAAGTCACCTCACCACTCATCTCTCACATCACCTGTGCCCTGTGTCCTGCAGCTGCCTGCACCCATGCTCACAGGGGCAGCTCCAAGTCTGACACCCCCCAGAATGGACTGCCCCCCCCGATTTCTCACACTCACTTCCCTTGTCTGCTGGCATCTCCAGCAGCTTCACATGTGGGCAGGTACAGATGGCACCACGGAGCTGTCAAAGGGTACTTCAAGAGCAGTTACTCTATCCCAGAACAGCCACAGGCCAAGCACCCAGCTGCCAAGGACCAGCGGCACGACCCTGACATCAGCTCTGTCCATCCAATCTTGACCCTTCGCTGCTAAAATGCAGCACGTGGCAATTCCCTGCACTCATGGCTATGAATCCTGTCAGTGTGACATCACACACCCTGTGTGTTGTGCAGCTGTTACACACCAGGGCAGCACTGGGAAGGTCTGAGTCCGCAGCTGCAGGAGGGTGATCTGGGGATGGGAGCTCCCTCGAACAGCACCATTCCCTCCAGAGCAGCCAGACCCTCCCCAACCACCCGCCATGCCTAGGGTGTGCAGGGGTGCCCAGCTCTCGGGCACTGCTGCCCACTGGAACAGGCACGAGATCCCCATCATCTCCTGGATGAAGCAGTGACCACGTGGATGCACTCAGTGAACCTCTGGTGACCTGACCAGAGCAAAGGGACCACCCAAAGTCCCGGCAGGCAGGTGAGTGTGAGCACCTTCCCCACATCCCCTGGGCCCTGGTGCTAACTTGCTCAGCAAGGATTGCCTCCAACAGGTGACACCTCCAGGGACTGTCCTCCCCCTCAGCACTGGCATTCATGTAGCACAAGGAGGCACTTACTGGCTCAGCTTCACTGCTGGACTGGCTGCATACCCTCTTCTTTTTGTTGTTTAATCACACAGACAGGACCAGACTTTCTGTGCTACAGTTCAACAGCTTCCCCAGGTGTATCCAAAAGAAGCAGTGGACTCAGGGCACCACTGTCCCACAAGAGCCTCAGCACAGCCCAACAGTGTCCTTGGCTCCATGACACAGCCACACGAGAGGAGATCAGTTTGGCCTGGCCTGGGAAAAGGAGATTCAGGCCAGTTCTGGTATGCTCAGAATCTTCTGCTGACAGAGGTTTCCCGGTGTAGGTGGCTCTCTTGCAGAAGGTGGAAATCTGGGAGGTAGGGCAGATCCTCTGCCAGGCAGAAGAGCAGACAGGGACATAAAGCAGACTCCCTGTAGCTGACATTCCTCAGTCAGTCAATTATCCTGGACACCATCAGGACCCTCAGACTGGGCCCCAGATGTGGGACAGCAGTGTCACACACTGAGGAGGCATGACCAGCACCTTCATGGCACAGCTCAGACACTGCAGCCCCCTGTGCCCTGCAGAAAGCTTGGAGGGGGTTCAGCCATGCCCCCATGCCTGCTCACACCCATGTGCTGCAGGAAAACTGGAAGAAGGAAGGGGCTGGCAGGGCAAACTTCACCTCAGCTGCTCCCTCCATGGGATGATGTGCAGCAGGTTCATCTACCCTGTGCTCCAGAAGCACCAGTGCCAGACACATCTGGTCCCCCCACATAGCAACTAATAATTAACCAACTCATTATCCAAGCCACAGTGGAACTCCCTTGGACACTGCAATCCTGGACACTAAACCCAGCCTTGAAATCAGGTCAGAGGCTGAGCAAACACAGCAGAGGCCACACAAACCACGTCCAACGGACCCACCTGCCTGCACATGCAGATGAAAGGGTGGCAGAGGCAGCGTGCCTGGGCACAGCCACCCTTCCTGGGCACAGCCACTCTTCCTGGGCACAGCCACTCTTCCTGGGCCCAGCCACTCTTCCTGGGCCAGGCTGATAAAGCCTCAGCTCTGGCAATGCTGGCAGGAGAGGGATTTCTCCAGGTTAAGGACCAGCACAGGCATGGCCGGCATTCCAGCCAGCACTGAGCCAGTGCAAGAACCCACTGCAGGACATGATCTCGGCAAGGATTATCTCACCAGAGCTTTGAATACTTTGCAGCAGTGAAAGGAGGTAATCCTGTGTCTCTCAGTGAAACAGGGCACGATCAGGAACTGCCACCTTCGCTCCACTGTCACACCACATGCAGCAGCAGTTGGTGTCACCAGGCTCTGCTGTCAGTGTGGACTCAGGAAGATCCATGTGTTTCAACCTCTCAGCACCTGCTGCTTTCCAGTCCCTGTCCAAACACTGGCAGAGCAAAGACCCAAACCAAACCTCCCTGTGATGGAAGGACAGGGTCTGCTGGAAGGCAGAATCCAGCAGAGTGACATGGAGAGATACTGCCACCCAGCACAGCGAAGACCCATCTTGCCAGCAAAACCCTGTTCCCAACATGCCTGACCTCAGCTCCAGCTCTGCAACCCCACAGGTGCTGGCAGATGAACACTGAAGGTGCTGGAGTAGGAGTTCCTTCTTCCTAGGGCTGCCTGTGACTGCAGTCAGACACCTCTGCACTCACTGCACAGTCTCTGACCTCATCCTGAGATGGGGCCTTCCAGAGCATTGGGCCTTCCAGAGCATTGTCCCAACAACTCCTCTCCTGACACCTTCTAGACCTCCCAAGCTTTTCCAAAGCACAGACACCATTCTGGCCTCGGCAACTGAGGCATCTCTAGCCCCACCAATGCTCCCAGCTCAGCCGAGGCAGGTACCAACATGAGGTGATACTTATCATGACCTACCCAACTCACTATGCAAACTTCACCTGATCCATGAGAAAACACCCCCCTCTCCTCCCAGAAGCTTTCCCTCACCTGCCCTGCACCAGTCCTCCACACAGAAGAGTAAAGGGAGGTACCTCAAAGCACCTCAAAAAGCAGGGCATGGCTCTCTGGGAGAGGGGACATGGCTGTGATCACAGAATCACAGAATATCCTGAGCTGGAAGGGACCCATAAGGATCATTGAGTCCAACTCAGCCGTGCCCACGACACCCCAATAAACCCACCCTGTGCCCCTGAGAGCATTGTCCAAATGCTCCTTGAGCTCTGTCAGCCATGGGGACATGATCACTGCCCTGGGCAGCCTGTTCAGTGCCCAACCACTCTCTGGGGGAAGAACCTTTTCCTGAGATCCGACCTAGATCTTCCCGACAAAACTTCAGGCCATTCTCTTGCGTGAGGAACACATCCTGAACCATCAGAGCTGCTCTACCCTTCACACAGCCCCTCCATGCATAACTCCATGCTTATTAGAGAGCCTCTTTGGAACAGCACCAGCCAGCACCTGGATGCATAGAAACATTCCTCTGAACCACGAACCACAATCAGCTGGGTCAGTCTGAGCTGGCTGGACTATGTTCACTTTGCTCTCCAGTCTCAAGGGCTGTTGCCCTCCCTTGCCCATTACACAAAGACCATCCCTGTATGTTTTTTGGGTAACAAAACCCTAAAATCCCTCCCTGTGCTCTGTCCCAGTCGACTCCTTCCAGGGCTGGGAGCAGCAGTCAGAGCATCCTCCTGGCTCTCTGTGGGTATGTCTGCATGCAGAGCACAGTGCTGGGTGGGTAGCGCAGCGTGCTGTAAACAAACCACTCCAGGTTCTGGAAACAGGGAGAGTGCTGGCTTGGCTCCCTGCCGGGACTCCTACATCCAGCTTTTCCAAGCGCTGATAACCACAGCTGCAGCTGCACCCCCTGGGAGGGTAAGTTGGGGCTGCACCAGCAGCTTTCCAAGGGCAAGGTGGGCAGCATCCACACCGAGCATCAAAGTTTGCGGGATGTCAAGAGGGTGTTTGGAACCCTGTTGGCCTGCAAGGCTGGAACAGGGATGGGGCAGAGATGAGACCTCCTGAGCACCTCTGCCAGAGCAGCATAAGGCTGTGCTCCTCCAACCCTGGCTCAGAGGCCCACAGCTGGAGGGAGCCATGGCCCAGGGACCAGTGTGCTGAGCAGAGACACAACAGGGAGACAGGACATGAGAGAGGATAAGCAGCAGTTGTTTCTGCAGACTTCATTGCTGCCTCTTCACACCTCACTGTCCGCAGGAGGACACAGGTCTGGTGAGTACAGGGGCTGTGCAGGTACCAGGCAGGTAATACATGGTGTTCTCAGTGTGACCAAACTCACTGTGAGCTCTGCGACCCCAGGGCAGGGCTCACTCTGCCACAACGAGCCACAGTGCCACAGGCTGCCTGGAAAGGTCACCCCTGAGCCTCTGCTTCCAGCACAAGCTATGGTGGCAAACACTAACCCTTGTGACAAGCACTGGCCCCACATGATCTGGCTGGTCACACCTGGAGGGGCCCCAAGGCCCCCATGGAATCCTCAGCAGGGTCTCCCACAGATGGGCCCAACGGGAGCCCTTCCCTGTCCCATCAAGCAGCCAGGTGAGGGGCAAAGACACCACTGGAGCGTTCAACCTTGGCTGCTCCTCTGTGAGTGTGGCTGCCGGGCCGGCTGCTGCTGGCGCAGCTCCCACTGGAAGCCGCCGGCAAGCAGGAACAGGCCCCCCGCTGCAGGGGCAGGGCCCGGCCCTCCCTGCCCGCATACACCCACATTCCCCAGCCATGAGCGCAGCCTCCCCTCGCCTGGGAACCTCCCGCCACCCAGCCGGCACCCAGCACCCGGCCCGGGCTGCCCTGCCAGCGCGGGGCCCCCGTGAGCACAGAACATCCCAGCCCTTTGCCTCGTGGCACACGGCAGACCTCACACCCACTGGAGCCTCCAGACCCTTCCTCTGGAGCACAGCAAGCCTCAAGGGCATGAGGGGCTGGAGGAAGGAGCCCCCTGAGCTCCTGAGCTCCCTGGGTTCCCGTGCTGGTCCCTGCAGGCCAACCCTCCCAGAGAGTGTTCTCGGCACAATGCTGCCCTGGGCAGCCGCTGGCTCAGGAGTGTGCAGGTTCCTCAGGAGCGTGTGGGTTCCCTGGGAGCCTGCCAGCCCCACGCTGTCCCTCCAGCACACGAGCCAAGAGGGGAACTGCCTCCACAATACTCAGACACAGAGCAGAGCAACGAGGCCCCACCAGGAGCAGGCGGCGGGGCCCAGCCCAGCCCCCAGCTCAGCGCGTTCCATGCCTTAAAAAGCTGTGGATGCTGCTCTCACCTCCCAGCCCTGCCAGGCCGCAGGGCTCGCCCATAGCTCCTTCCACAGGGCTGGGAAGGGGACAGAGCACATAGGCACAGCCCGTGCAGCTCCGGCTGAGGCGCCACACAACCCCAATGCTGGAGAAACCCCCACCAGACACTGGAATTGAGCACCTGAGAGCTGCTTCAGCTGCGAGTCCCCATCGAGTGCAGGTTCCCTGGGGAGGACCATGGGTCCTGTCCCCCTGTGCCATCACTGGGGATACCACCCCGGCTCTCCAGAGGCTGCCCTACACCTAGTGGGCATCCCATGCTCACAAACATCCGGCCTCGACTCAGCCCTGAGGATAATGCCAGCAGAGCATCCTCTGGATTGGGCCTGGCACCAGGAAGCTGCTCACAGGAGGGGGGTGCAGGCCCATTTCTGTGCTCCCCAACCCCCCGTGCTGCTCCGCACCTCTGCTCTGGCAAGCTCCCAAACAGTGCCACTTGCTCAGGAGCACACCAACAGCACTTCTCTTCTCCTCCCACTGAGCTTCTGCTCCCCCAGTCCCACTACACAAAGCTCAGCCCCCTCTGCCCTTGCTGGGACACCACTGGAGCAAGCAGGACATGGGACACATGCACTTGACTTCCAGGTGTGTGTCCAGCAAGGGAACTGGACCCTGGAGCACCTCCTCCCAGGCAGCCACACCATGGCTGCTCCAGCACCACCAACTGGGGCAGTGCCCACAGCACCAGGAATGCTCACACAACGTTGCCACAGCCGAGCACAAACCCCAGAGTACCAGGACACAATCAGGTGCCCGTGTCCAGCCCAAGACCTCGGCTGGGAGAGGCCACAGCCACCTATCCCTGCAGGTCCCACAGGTGCAGGGTGCTCTCACCAGCCCAGCACTCTGCGCTCACTTACCCAGCACCCGCAGCGGACCCCCTCCCAGGAGGATGGGCTCAACACTGCCATGGGGGTCCGTGGGGCACGTGTTGCCAGTGCTGCTGCGCTCTCGCCTTCGGAAGCGGCTCGTGAGGAGTTTCCAGAGTCCCCCCGTTTGCGTGGGGTCGGTGTGCAGCCGGCCTCCGACCCTGGCCAGCTCCGGGTAGAGTAGGTCCCGCTTGCTGGGGCAGGTGTGCAAGGAGCTGGCGTCGCCCTCGCTCTTGGTGCGAAGGCGCGCGGGGCGCAGGAGCCCCCCAGACTCCGACCGCCGCAGCTCATGGCCCCGGCGCAGGCGAAAGCTGAAGCTTTTCCGCAGAGAGCTGAAGTTCTTCCTGGGGCTGGAGCCGCTCCAGCCGCTGCCCCCGAACAGGTTCCAGCGGCGACTGCCCCAGAGGGACCCTCCCCGGAGGAAGCCGGGGCTCTCGGCAGACTGCGGCGGCCGGGCGGTGGGCAGGAAGGTCATGCTGCTGGGCCGCGGGCGCT